>JAMKCH010034296.1:0-110704 GCA_023653785.1 Ophioderma brevispina
ATGATCATTCTTGCAGGGGAGGACCCAGACCCTGAGGCAATATTTTTACCGTAGACTTAAACATTTCCTATGGCAAGTAATACTATACAGTATAACTTACGGTATCGGCTTTACAGACTTTATTTTTTTTATAGCAAAGCAAAATGTATAAATAAATTAGCGTGAGTAGGATTCGAACAATCGACTCGATTCAGATTACGAGCGCTCCATTACCACTGGAACACGCAGAATTAGTGCCGAGTGGTGGTGTCTTTTTATTCAAATAAACCTTCACGGAATTAAAAGTCATCTCCTATAATACAATAGATACGTAAATGACATGCATACATCAGTTTGTACTAGAACTATGGAACTTGCTGAAGATGATGCTGCTGCTATACAAATATTAACTACGGAAAATATTGTTGCAAACGGCGAAGCTCTCGGTGCGATCGCGGTGCTGCGGACCTCTGAGAAGTAAAAATAGGCTGATTTGATAATTTTATGTAAACCCTCGGGGGTACCGGGCGACTACCCTCCCGCACTTCGCTGGGTACGCTGTGTTGGATCGGGTCTCAGGATATTATTAAACCATTTCTTGAACGTACTCACAGATCTACCAATTATGTGAATTGCATCGAATGCAAAGGCGCATGTGGAGACTGCCTTTCGCCTTGGTGGCAACTCGGACAACCGTTCCTTTATTAGTATGGCAGATCATTAATCCACACAGGCCCATCGTTATGCCACACGTACACATGGTAATTTTGATTGGGCGTCTATCCCTGTTGGAAAAAGTTTTCAGAACTTTAAAACTTTGATGTCCTTACCAGTTTGCATCCTTAAATAAACGAGGCATGGCACTCGATTAGGACAGCCGGAAGTGTCTTTGGTTGCCTTCTGGATTTGGTGTTTGGTTGGGAATATCGACTAGTACAATTAGATAGTATGGTTTCATTTTGATCAATTCATACAGGAGGGACTAAATAACTTTGATTTTATTGATTCCAAAGGATTGTAATTATAATTCTATGAATATTTTACTTAAAAGAAATTATCTAAAACGTGAAATATGATTATATGATTAACTGAATGCTTAAAGATAAACTGTTTAATAAACTACGACTTAACCAATATATGTTCTAAAGCATTTACTGCACCTGTCATGCTGCACTGTAAATGGTTGCCTAATCAAAAGTGCCTCTTGGTTGCGCTAGCCATTAGAAACATCATTGTTAATCAGGTTTAAATGAAGTATACTTGTGTATAAACTTTTGACATAAGTTAGGTAGATTAAGTAAACTTTAAGTTGGGTAAAGTTAGGTAAACAGTTTTAATTATTATGAGGTGATATGTTTAATACGTGATGTAATTTTTATATAACGTACATAATTTTATGCGTGTACCAACGCATTTTATATTTCCCACATTTCGCATTCCTACAAGGATAATTGGGACAATGTAAGGCTTCACTTATTTGTTCATATAAAAAAAATCGTAAAATCCTCTTGTCGTGGTGGGCCATCATTATACAAAAAAGGAATTCCGGTTCACTCTCTAAAAGTCTGCTTCGACGCAGACACATGAAGCTGACATCCCGCATAACAGTTAATACTGCTTTGCCGCATGGTTATGGTAAGGATTCTCTTACAGAATTCTTATTAATCCAACCAAGTGTGGTAATTGAGGCCGCATACTGTAGTTGTAATAGTGAAATTTGGTCTACTTCCAGTGGTAACACGGGCAATTGTGTCAAGGCATGTTGTATCCATGAAAGGTAGTGTTCGCTTATAATTGATATAGAAAAACATTGCAAAAGAAAGAAAACCAATCGATCTGGCGAAATTAATTAAAAACAAATATGAAGGTGAAAAGTTTTTGATACGAAGAAATGTGAGAAAGATTCCGACACTGTTGTAAGAAGTTATTGGAAGTATGTATCAAAACTTCCAAAATTTTTTAAAAAATTTTAAAAGAATTTCTTTTTTTATAAATTAAAATTGTACAATTAGCCGACGCAACTACCATAGGGCAAACGTGTCATGCTGATTGGCTAAAACGGGAACCAGTGACAGAAAAGGGAGCGAGGCACAAACAAGGGAGGCTCTTGTAGAGCAGGAGTACGGACAACTGGGTCAGACATCATCGTTCATGCCCCACTAACATTAAGCCTTGACACCCTTGGTAGTTAGTATAGACCCTCTATACAAGGCAAAGGTAGTAGGTTGGACTAAAATCGTAATGTTACTTTTCAATAGGGCCAATTTAAGGTTACCCAGGGGTCAAACATTTATAAAGTACCAAACATGTTCAAAAGTTTGTCATAGTGTCTGTCTAGTCATAAGTATTCCAAAGATGTATAGTTTGTACCATCAATGACAATTAATTTTGGAGTTAATAGGGTAAAAATGGTTATAATTGTAAAAAAAAGGTAAATTTCCATTTGTACAGGGGTCAAAATCAGAAGTTGCTCCCATTTTGGTAAAAAATGAAGAAAAAAAGTTCATCTAGCTTTAATGTGTCAAAATAAGGAATATTTTGTAGCATCTGCAATAGTTATCATGTTATGTGACAAAATAGGCCACGGGTAACATACCCAATTGGCATTGGTAGGTAAACATATAACATAACCAAGACTATTCTTTTTAGGAGTCCTCTTTCCTCAGGCAACAATTTGCAAGTATTTAAAATATAATCAGAGCAACTTACAATCGTGACCTCTGTACAAATTGAGATTGACCTTTTTACCTAGAACTCCAAAACCAATGGTCGTAAGTGGTACAAACTATACATTTTTGGAATCCTTATGACTCGACGGACAATATGGACAATGTTTCAATATGTTTGGAGTAGTTTAAAAGTTTGACTGTCGTGTAACCTTAAATTGACCACAATTCGAGACAACTAACTACCTTGCATTGATATAGATATATAGATATGAAAATCGATTACACCTCAAACTCGCTTTACGTCCATATGATGACGCTGACCTTATTAATACAAATTGTAATTTGGTTTTCCTGATTCTCCTTTTACGGCATAATACCACTGACGCGGAGAGCCAATTTCCTTCTTAAAAACTCCCGGGTAAACTTTCGTCGTACCTGAGCGGTTGCCCGTAAACAAGAATAACAAAACATGCTGTAGATTTACAAAAATCCTGTGAAGCGTATTCGAGGCCGCGTTGTGATTGGTCAAAATCTTGTTGTCAACCTTATCATGTATGGGGAACTACCTGTACTCGTGAGGATATTCCATTTAAATAAATTACATTGCAAAAAAGAATGATGCATTGAGCTGCATTGTAGGGGCATTTCTGGTAGAAAATAATTTTAAAACAGAAGTTTAGAGTAAAGTTGCAGTTGTGAATGAGGTTTTGGTTTAAAATCCTTCCGTCGGTAGCGTTTTGGTTCTCGGAATTTGCCCTCGTGGGCTTACGTTCCTCTCGGGAAAATTCCTCGAATCAAAACAACGCCTCCGATCCAAATCAAATAACCTCAAAACATTATCTAATTTAATTAACCTACCTTTTCATCAAAAGCCAATCCTTTGGTGATTTCAGGTGCGCAGAATGCATGTCGGATTGCGCCCCCTTTAACACCACCTATGTCTAATTCATGCGATATACCATAATCTGACAACTTGATGTTAATTGAAGACTGGATATCAGTGGAAAATAAGAGAACGTTGTTGGTTTTGATGTCTGCATGGATGACTCCCATATTGTGGAGATAATCGATTACTGATGCTACCTGGAAGGCGATCTTGAAAGAAAGTAATCTTGGAAGAATAGGATCGTGGACTACTTCGTTCAATACAAAATTATTTCTTTCCTTCTTAAATATGTTGCTTATGTAAGAAGCCAAATCACCCGAAGGCGCTAGTTCCATAGCAAAGGCTAATCGCTGAACAGAGACCCCGACAAGTTCAAGAACGCATGGATGGTTAAGTTTAGACATAGTCCTTACCTCATACCTCAATCTAGGAAATGTTTTAACTATCGATTGCAACATTGTATCAGTTTGGGATGCCGATTGAGACATCAAATATGATGAAAATGCTTCTGGGTTATTCGACGTAGATGTTGCTGTTGAGTCTGTCAGTTGAGATGAAATCAGGGAAATTGTACATGGACTCTGTTGAGTGTAAGACGAAGAGGATGATGACGCTGATGTAGAGGGCGATTGATTTTGGCAATTACTATAGTTTCCAAGGAGAGTTTTCACAGCGACAGACCGATCACAGTACTTTGCTATATACACGTCACCAAAACTCCCTTTGCCGAGTTGTACTGGCTCTACGATCAACTCGTCTTCTTGTAAATGCTCAACAGTTAGGTCAGTCAAGAACAAGTCAGGAGCGATCCCTTTCAAAGAAACAGGGAGGTTAGGATGTCGTGGACAGTCAACGCACTCACGACCTTTGAGACAAATTGCACGTATTATAACTTCTAGTGGAAAGACGTGATATTTGTGGACTTCGCTCATCTGACGGTGTTCTGTAGATTGATGTGGGTTAGTTTGTGAGTGATGTTCACACATTGGACAAGGGATCAATCGCACAACAGAAGGACTGCCATCTTGACGGTTTTCGGTTAGGCCTGTATAGTTCAAACATATCAAATAGATAAATCAACGGTTACTTATAATAAGAGAGGTGAGGCAGTCTACACCAAGATGGCGTGGGGGGGACTAATGTGACAGAGGAAAGTACGATACCCACAAATAAGATAAAATAATACAAACCCTGTCGGAACTGTGAGTTAAAACGAAATTCAGAGATTTGTTTGACAAACTCAGATTTTTTAGCTTCTTTTTTGCATTTACACATTTAGACAGATTATTCTTACCTGGATACCATTCCTTAATAAGTTTTTCAATGTGATCAACGACGAATCCCAACGAAGTAAAGATGCCGTCTTTGCTGAGTAGCGTGATGCGCAAACCCTGCTCTACTAAATCGGCTACCTGAGGAAACGGCATCGGTTCTATCTTGATTTGTCCCTCTTCATGGTGAATATACATTCCTTCCTGACCTACGTAGGTTTGTACATTTTTCAGTTGAATGCTGTAAACAGAATGAAATTAAATAAAAATCCATGTGTGCAAGTAAAGCGAGAGTATAATTATGAGGCCTTAAAGAGGTCAGAAAATATGGTAGGAAGGTCATCTGATTTTGAAATCTTAATTTGGTTTGCCGATATTTTATTGGTTGCAGACATTTGCCTGCAGTAAATAATACAAATGCAGAAAGTCTTACCTGAAGTGATTTAAGTTTAGTTGTTTGATTGAGACCAATAACCGTGCCACCAGACGACTCCAGAAGCCTGGCGGTATGTAAGCCATTCGATACCATCTCATCAACTTGTGTTTGTAAGGCATTTCTCCGATGTGCTCCATATATGGACGTCCACGGGGAAGCGCAGATGGAATGACAAAACTTCGAATGCGATCCAAGGAAGGCGACTCAGGGCTTTGTTTTGGAAGAATGAACATGTACGTTTTAGGGAAATGCAAATGTTTTAAGTCATTTAAAACAAAACCGAAAGTGGCAGGCGGTTTCATGTGGTTAAGCCACTATCAGAAATATCCTTCAAACTGCAATACACTATGTCGCCAGTTTTGCTCTTAGACTTTCTGTAAAGTCCTTTGTAAAAGAGACTAAGCTGCTTATACAAAGGCGATTATTTTGAAAGCATTGTGGATCCCTAATACTCTCATCAATGTTTATATCTAAAACAGCGCCACCAAAATGCCGTGAGCCGTGACCTGTCATATTGAAATTAGCTGAAAATATGTACATTGGACATCAATATATTCATATAAAACATTTGACCTTCAATTAATCTTTGACCCGAGGCAGGAGCGTCTGTCATTAGTGTCAACTGGTGACGTTGTTATACCAAACGAATATTTTTCAGCTGCAAAATGTTTTCTTTCTGTTTTCACGCATAACAGCGAAATGAAATTGCTTTTGTAATGCAATATTCCTTCTTAATTCAAAGAGAAAATTCGGACACATCAATATTGGGAAGTAAGGGACAATTCAATACTCAACTGGCTGGCGGGCGTTTTCTGGTTCCGCGCGGTTCAATTAATTCATTGAGTTTGCTGAATTACTTAATCGGATTAAAGGATTCAGAAGATTGAGCGGATTAAATGAACTGCCTGGAACCGGGCAGAACCGGAAAACACCCGCCGGTTAATCGAAAGTATCAGTTACACCTCTATGTTTCATGCTACAAATATTTAGTTGACATACCAATATCTATTTGTTGACAAAGCGATTTCAAATCTTGCCAGCAACTGAATGTATTCCTTAAATTTCTCTTCTCCAAAACCAGAATCTGCAAATAGCTGTCGTAGTTGCGATTCGTCTACGATTCCTTCATTTGCAGTAGGGTCGCTGTTTTTCAGTCTAATCACTTTCACCAAGGTACCAGACAACCACTCGGGGTCAAGGAAATACAAGCGTGTAAGTTTGTATGTGTAGTCTTGTATGTGTATAAGGATTCCACAATCTTGAAGAAATTCTACAACTGAAAAACAATGGCAGCATTGCAAAGCAAAGTGGTTAACCTCTCGAACATGATTTCGATATGTGTGACTTATTTGAGAATTTAAGAGTTCTTAATATCTGTCTTTAATAATTCTTGATAATATTGGATCCTTAGTATTTACAAAAAGATTGACGATTACGAATAAAATCTAATTAATTTGACATTGCCAGCAACCAAAGAAATAAAACATTATGGTTGAGGAGCAATTCTTTTGGGACCATAAAAAAGATCATCTTAAAAATAGTCTACAAATTGAGCAAAAAAAAATGTATCAAGAATTTGTCATTTGTTGTCAATCTTACACACTTCATCTTACGAATACTGTATTGGACAGAATGAAAATGGTGCATACTTCTGTCACTATTACCTATACTCCATTCAATTTGTGCAGGACATCATAGCCAACCAAATGAGCGACTCTAGGTTGACATCTTCAGGTCTTAGTTTACATGAACTACACAGTGGTAATTGCGGTATAGACTAATTGCGGTATAGATCTGTAAGTACCCTAGGACTTAACTACCATGCAACATCGTTCAAAAAAGATGCACGTGTAAATTTAATCCCAATAAATCTTGTTAAATCCATAACCAAAATTCACTTAGGAATATTTTATTGTTTTTCAAAATGAAACTTGAACACAAACATGGTACCTTCTTCTACTTCTTCCGATGTTTCAATAGGAATTCCGAGAAAGTTTCTGATTTGAACCAGGTCAGCGTCTGTCATAAAAGGGACAGTGGTCCTTGGAACTGCATCTTCAGGACCAGGAGCTTGTTTTGGCAATTCTCGCAATAATTGCCTTTTAAGGTCGATATATGACCTTGGCACCTATAACAAAGTACAAATATGACTTCTGTATGCAATTATCGGAAAGCATAACACACCCTACTCTAGAGATGTCACGTGTATTTTCTTATGTTTCAAAATTTACGCTAATTTTGGCTCAAAAAACCATTATACCATATCAAAATGCAGTTACGACCTTCTTCCACTCTGTACATAATTATTTTTCCAAAAGTAAATGAATGTGCATAATTGAACATATATTTCAAGTATAAGGCTCAACTAATTGCAGAGTTATTAGGCTAATTAGGCCTAATTAAGTGTATATTAGGTGTAAACAAATTTGTTTCACTCAAATTGATTTCCTGTTTTGTGCGACAAAGTCGTAACTGGTAGATACGACTTTGTTGCACTATACAGGAAAATTATGTGCATTTACGCCATTTTAATTAGCTAATTACTTCTTAATGTATGGACTTTAGTGAAAAATTACATTTTCATAATATTTAAAAAAATACATTTTTCATCATGTGTTACAATTTGTTTTCAATCGAAAACTCACAACTGAATGAAACATAAAAATGCTTCTTCTGTAAAATCATGAAAATGTAGATACGACTTTGTTGGACACATGACGATATATGCTCACCATCGCTGTGTTATCGTCGTAACGTTCTTTTTTCATTCACTCAAGGTATAAAAACGGCCACCAGGTAGCAAAAGGTGTAAACGCCGGCTTTACAAGTCATATACACAACATGTTAGTCTTTGAATAGAGTTATGTTTCCTATCCGTTACTAGAGCGTATTGTGTTACCAGATCGTATTGTACTTTCAAATTGGCCTACCTTTCTGTCTATCAGACATTCTTCCTCGTGTTTGCCTCTTGTCTTTCTCACATATTTCAGTGTCGTGGCACAATTATAAATCAACATCTTCAGTTTTGTAATACCATCAGTACTTCCTGGTCTTGCATCAACGTCTACAAAACTTACATTGATAGCTCTAAAATTTCGCAAAAAAGCTTGTCTTGATTGTCTTATTACCCTCTCTCTTAAACCATCCCGGTCTGCATACTTATCAATATGAGTTGCTACAGCAACGATTGGACACAAAGGTGCTCTAGCCTATGAATGAAAATAATGAAAATATTCGGACAATATTTACAGTAACTTCAAATGTTGCTAAATAAAGATACGCGTTTAGATGTATGCGTGTTCTTGGGTGCCTGATATGCCACTTAGTAAGTAATGTGACATAATTTCCATTGATTGTAGTTTTACCATACACGGATGATGGGTAGAAGTTAATATAATAGAAACGTATAGAAAATGTCTTATGCTTGTTATCTATAGCAAATTTTCAGCAATTGAACCTACCTGGATGTTCAAGATGTAAGGTTTAAGTCGCTTAAGGCCTTCATCATCACGTTCCCTTATGTCCCACACCAGTAGATAGATGGTACGAGGCGTAAGAAAAACTTGATTAATCACTAAGAAATCGTCGCCGCCTTTCAAATCCCACAGAGTAAAGAAAACATTCTGTTTTGGTGCCTGTAAGTTGATAATAGTCATTACAATATTAATGAACGCAGATCCTCCATTCGACGGTACGGCGCGTATACGTAATTGTCCTATATACAGAGTGAATAAAATAACACAAACTTTGACCTGTCCCTGACCTGTTTACTCAACTGTGAAGCAGTTGATGTTTTCATGATCTGCATATTTCCGACTTTCTATGCTGAAAATTTGGAAGGAAGTTGGTGAAATAGAAGAAAGAAATGACTTTGGTAGATATTGAAGATTTTCCCGGCTGATCCATTTTTACCCCATCCCAATCCCGGGGGGGGGGGGGGGGGTTACTCAGTGGAAAAGGGTAGGTACATATGTGCCGCCAATATGGGTCACATTTTCACCCCTTACTATAACAATGGGTCGTTTTTCTCACCATGCTACTATATAGATGGGTCATTTTTTGAGGTCATTGCTACTATATAAATGGGTCCATTTTTCAATTTTTGGTCGCAATTTACTATGAAAATGGGTCAATTTTTCTGATTTTCGTTAAAATCACATGAAAATAGTTGATTTTCCGATTTTCGGAAAAGTTACTATGAAAATGGGCCGATTTTGCTAAGATTACTATAAAAATGGTGTGAAATTTCAAAGTCAACTGTAGAAATGGGTCGAAATTTTGGAACTAACTATATAAATGGGTCATATTTTTGTACAATTTGGTCACTATAAACATGGGTCGATTTTTTTTACCCGGCGGACGCACACCTTTACCCAATTTTGGGTCGAGTACCCACCCCGGGATCCCAATGTAGTTTACACATTAAACCACATGGAAATAAACCTTTCCAGGGACACCTTTTTGTTGTAATACATAATTCACATTTTCACATTATCCACAGGCATTGCTATATGTGGGAATCATCGAGGACGTTCCAAGGTTTTCTCGTAATCACAGGGCGTCGAGGCTTCTTGGAAAGCTATAAATCGCAGTGCATGGGAAGAATATTTAATAGTAGTTTGATTTAAAGCTTTCAAAAGAGTTACATGTATATCACATTGGAAAGCATATTACTTTGGAAAGCAAGACTACAATAAGCGGGTTTTTTGTTCAAAGCGAATCTTAAAGCTGACGTGTTTCTCAGCATTGAATGAATTAAAAAGAGCAGTATTTCAAGATTAACCCCAAAATAAAGTCGTTTGAAAAAACAAATCAAGTATAAATTGTTTTAATTAATCTAATTCAGCATTGTCTGCCTGCTGAAGTAGTTAAAATTTCAAATCAAGCATAAGAACAATAAATCTTGAGAAGAATATTTATTATTTCATTACTTGTTTCAGGCGTAAGTCAAAAGTCGTTCGACGAACAACATTTACTCCCGAATCTTGATAGGGCCAGCCACAGCCTGTGAGACAGGATAGCAGCTCTGTCTTGCCACTTTGCTGAAAATAGAAACATGAAATTAATTAAACGTTTTAGTGCAAATCTTTCTTTAAACTGTTCTATAGTTGGCTCCTTGATTATATCCTTCTTCTCCTCGTCCCCATCATCGTCATCATCGTCGTCGTCGTCGTCATCGTCATCATCATCATCATCATCATCGTCATTGACGACCGTTGTCATTCAGAATGTTTCAATCAATTATTATTTGCCAGATTAGTCTTATCATTGTCATCAATGGCATCATTATTGGGCATTTATCGGCTTCTTCATTTGAAAGATGGTATTGGAAGATATTTCATTAATTAATTAATTAATTAATTAACCCTAACACAACTAAATCTCACAAAATCTCACAGCACTGAGTGAGAAAAATGCACTATCATAATAATAATTAATAACCGCTTGTCATTTATATGAATAATCGTTGTTTATATATACCGAAGGTCCAATTAATACAATTTTTAACTTCAGCGCATGCTTCGTAGCTTAGAAAACGGCTCCGTAGAGTTCCCATGACTGTTTCTATCGTAAGATTGTCCGTTTGTTTCTGCTTGTTTTGCTGCAGCTCATCTTTGAATTGTTCTGTTATCTGGCTTTTGTTCACTCCCAGTTTTGTCAGTTTCCGTAGAATACCTATTTCATTTGGTAATCGAGTAATGTGTTGATTTCTGTAAGACCAAAAAGTATGAAGTTTAATATGTATTGTCTGCGGTGTCGATCAAGATCAATGTGTTGATTTATGCAAGACCAAAGAGGTATACCGCTAATGCAATTAAATTTCGTTGACTATAATTGCAAGTAAACTTCAGTTCAAAATACAAGCAAGCTAACTCTAACAAACTCTAACGCTAGATTTAGCCCTAGATTTTATTTAAAATAGGAGAAAAAACAAAGAAACATACATACAAAAAAACCAAACTAAAACAAAGTAAACAAACAACTAAGCACACGACAAATATAATTCTGTCACACAAATTCTTACCCTCTAAGATCTAAGTAGTGAAGAGCGCGCATATTTCGCACACATTTAGGACTTCACGGAGGTCGTTGTGGCTCAGATTCAAAACCTTCAAGTTTGTATTAAAAAAATCAGGAAACTCCAAATCCTTCAACAATCTGATTTCACGACGGCTGCCTGAGAACCTGCAAACGGAAATATTGATTTTTTTGCGAATCGATGGTCCATTTACCAGTTATCGGCTAATTAAAAGACGTATAGGGCTTTGGATTGGCTAGAAGATTGAAAAAAGAAGAAGTTTTTTACCTCTTAAGAAAGGAAACACAAAGGAATGTGCAAACAAATGCACTATTACACTCATCTCACACGCTTCATTCGCATGCTACCAATATATAACCATTGTCCTATTTCCATTGATACCAAGTGGGTACCAACACGACATTACGCTAGATTTACGTCATAAAGTTCGCATGTCAGTAAAAGTGTCACACTCCATAGACACACAGTATAAATCAGTATTTTTTATCCAGTGTACTTTGAGGTATTAAAGATCGACAAAATGGCCATTAGACCGGAAAGAAAATGCAATAAATTAGTAAAATTACAGACATTAACGAACATTTTTAACAGTGTACATACCATTTTGGCCGTTTCACAGCATCATCATCTACGTCATTGGTAAGACGATTGTGTGATAGGTCTAGGGTTGTCAAAGAAAATGTCTTCCAAATTCCTTCATCAGGTAACTCTTCAATTCTTGTGTCACTCAAGTTCAGATTTTCCAACATTGTCAGTCTACATATTGTAGGTGGAATTCTTTCAAGGTTATTTCTCTCCAGATGTAGAATCCTTAAAGAATGGCGCCAATAGATATGAATGTCTTCAGAATCAGATATCTGGTTGTATGAAAGGTTGAGTGTCTCCTGTATGTGATATGACATGATAATATCGTCAATGCATTTGTGACGAATGGAATTTATAACTCTAAGTCTCGATTCCTAAATGATTATCAGTACAATGTATAATTATGTGCCATGTAGTTTTTAAATGTACAGGAATTCTAAAATTTTAAAACCAAATGAAATTCAAAACCGAATTACGTTAAATAGGTTATTAATGTTTTAAGAAACGTAAATATTATTCGTTCAAAAAGAATAAAAAGACGAGTCTAGGGATTGGGCAGATTTGTGTCATTATAGGTACCCTTTATTATGGAATAGAAAATAGAATATATTGAGATGTTGGCAGGCTTTAGAGATCATGCTAGATCAGCTAAGTACTATAAATTGCTTGGTATTTTCAAAGTTATTATGCAACTTTGCAAGATTGCAAAATAGGTAGCTTCCCATGATTTCATTATTG
This sequence comes from Ophioderma brevispina, assembly GCA_023653785.1. Classification (NCBI taxonomy): domain Eukaryota; kingdom Metazoa; phylum Echinodermata; class Ophiuroidea; order Amphilepidida; family Ophiodermatidae; genus Ophioderma; species Ophioderma brevispina. Next base: position 12,605 of record JAMKCH010034296.1, read on the forward strand.
TAAGATGATGCAATGCATATGTCATTTGTGTGATCCAACTGGACAGTGTTAGGCTATGTTATGCATGATGATGTTGTAATATCTATTTTAGGTAATGGGAAATACTAGTTAAAAACTCCAGAGATGGTAGATTGGTGCAGTACCAGTGCCGATATTGGATACCACGGCAGTTTGAAAGCATTTTGTTTAATCAAAATGGATTCCAGTTTGTGGTCCTAAGAGTGGACATTTGAGTCAGACAGACATTTGGTGGGTGGTATAACACTTTCATGATTGCACTGCGGAATATTAATATAGTGTCATCGAGAGACAACCCCGTCGTCTTGAACTGCTGGATAGATATCTTCAGGACTGCTCCGAAAAAGGAACTCTGAAGAAGATCCCCATGGATTTAAAGTATAGAATATATATAATTATGCTGCATGCTGTCATTTTAGAGTCTTCACTGTGAGGACATATCATCGTTGACCTGCAACGCTTCATTTAATTCTAGATATAAATCGTCACATCTGAATGGACTTTTAAGTAAGACAAAAATTTTAACATTGAGTATTGACTTTTGACGTATGTTACATAACAGAGACTTTGGTGTATTACATAGTGACGGATGTTGAACCCTTTGTCATAGAAGTGTATACATGATTTCTCACCAGTGATTTTTAAAGACTTTTGTTAGTAAATATTCTCATCTTAAATTTGTAACTGACACAAGCAAAATATGTAATTAAAATATAAATATTGCTATTACTAGACATTTATAATTTACAGTTCAAAGCGGGAATTACGGCAATCCACTCAACATCCGTCATTATGTTATAAACCAAATTGAGAAGATTGGTTTGACGCTTGGATTGGAATTGGAAGATTGGATTGGAATAAGGCTTTGGTATAGGGAAAATTCAACATCCGTCATTATGTCATGAACCAAAGTGCCAATTTGCCTAAATTTTGGTGTCACGGATAAGGTGAGTAACATTTCCAATGTATTACATTCGTGATTTTATCAAATAAGAATTCCTGAATATTACCTAAAATAAATTGTCGATTGTTCATTTCGTTTCTTAATCAGATTTGATCATTGAAATCGTATATGGGGATGTTTACCGACTCTTTAGAGTTCGTTTTTTTATTTCAAATGCGATTTTCTTGAAAACAAAAAATTCGTATTTTCTTTAACATCCGTCACTATGTAATACACCCGATGAATTGTGTTTTGGACATACCAAATTCTTAAACCACTCAATTTGACAAAAAATCATAACAAATCAGTGTTATTATATAAAAGTAAGATAATTTGTGCACATGGTTCATGCGTTTGTGTTTAAAGGGTATTTCTGACCTTGGTGTTAACAAACCAATTAAGGACTGGTTATCTCTCCCTGTCCCTTTAAAGTAACTATAACAATAACAAACCATTGGACAATGCCACGGCGTTGGTATTTCTGTCAGTTTGTTGTTTGCCAGATCAAGACGTCTCATTTTACAGGCTACTGAGATATTGTATGGTATTGTTGTCAGCTCATTGTAAGATAAGTTCAGCTCTAGCAGGTTTGTACATCTCCAGTCTGGTTGTCCAACAGCTAAGTGTGATAAAATAGAATAATAAGGTAATAAACATACCAATAAAACGTATTTACAAGTGTTCCATTAGAATTGTGACAGTAAATTAAATAAGGTTAAACATAAGGTTAAAGGTTCTACATTAGTCTTCTAAAGAACAAACAACATTATCAAATGTTCATAGAATACACGGCCAATTTCTTAATGGTAGTTACCACGCAGTTACCACCGAGTAGACATGGATAACCTACCTACTAGACGTAAACTCGCCTGCCAGTTTTTTGCTTTTTATATATTTCGGCATATTACCACTTTTAATAAATTGTGCGCGTATAAGGGTTTTGATGATGCCCGATCAAAATTTTGTAATGATTTCTCAAAAAAGTACTGCTAAACAGAGAACACGTGTATAGTGCCAAATTAATATACAACATGACATACAGCAAAATAAGGAAAATTAACAAGTCCAAAGTTAACATAACTTTAAACATCAGGAAATAAGTACATTTTCAGGAGCCGCTTAATGACAATGGTGGAAGGTGCCTCTCTAATGTTAACAGGAAGCGTATTCCAGAGCCTAGGACCAATTACGTTCAATGATCTGTCTTCAATTCTACGCTTAGTATGAGGAATAACAAGCCGGGTAACATCAGAAGAAGACCGTAGCCTTCGTCTTGTACCATCAGAATTGCTGTCCAATACATTATACAAATTTGGACCATCAGTAAGGTATGATGGAGCCTGTCCATGAAGAGACTTATACACATAAAGAAGCATTTTGCATTTGATACGTTCCTTAACAGGCAACTAGTGAAGATTGATTAAACGTTGAGACGAACTCTGATCACGACCGCATGAGAACACCAAACGCGCAGCTTTATTTTGCAAGCGCTGGAGCCTTTTCAGATCAGTTTCATTGCCACCATATATAGTAATGAGTTGGCATAGTAAATGCATGACAAGAACAAAGATACAGAATGGTTGCAGACATCAAAAGTGATAGATCTACGAATACGCCATAAATTACGAATATGATAGTTAACACTCTTACAGAGAGCTCATCTGATTGGACATACTCATGGTGGAATCAAACATAACCCCAATGTTCTTTACACACACAGAGATGCAGGAACAGAGTATTCATCCAGATCTGCCCGTATTGGATTTTTCAAAACACAGGGCTTGATTCATCTGCAGCATATTTTGTCTGGTTGCTGTAATAGCAAAAATGACCCGATTATGGTTCATTGGAAGAGGAACCATGTGACCTGTTTTCTGCTTTTCTCATCCCATTACTGTAGCAGGTATGACAATGCTCGTCTACAAAAATGTGCTATCTATCCCTGCTAAGTGGAAATCTAAAAAAGAGAAAAGCTACAGTAACCAGCCGCGAGAGCAAGATCACAACATTCACCGGAAACACGCACGCGGCACCTTAATAGAGTATCATTTGTATGTATCGTGTGTATGAAGCATGTTTCTAAGGGCGTGATGTCATGTAATTGATGAAATTTTGTCACGTCCGTTGAATATTGGCAAATTATCGAAATCGATTTTGGTCATTGACTACATTGAAATACATTCATATGCAGTTTCAGTCGAAGTCTAAAAGCATAGTGTTTGTAAGCTCAGAGCAGGGCATAAGGATGTCAAGCATCCATATCTTTTCTTTGTCTTAAGTCATGTTCGGCTTAGCGTGGAATTGTCAGATTTCCTTCACCAGCTCGGAGATAACATTCTAACAAAGTAATCTGAATCATTTCATATCGTAATTTTCTGAAGATTTGTGAATAATAAGTAATTAATAATTAGTAAGGATAATGGAACTTACCGTCTATTTGATTATATCCAACATTGACGATTTTGTTTCTTGCCAACGAAAGGAATTCTAATTGCGGCATCATAAATATTTCGTTTGGAAGAACTCTGAGATTGTTATTGGACAATTTGAGAGTAGTGAGCCTGCAAAGACAAAGGAACAAACGAGTTGTACTATAGAGCATCATTTGAATTATACTTGAGGTTGCTGACTGAAGCAACTCCGTCTCGTGCAGAACCACACAATAATACAAAGACAAATCAGTTGTTGGGTGATGTCAATGTACAATTTGACTTTCAAAGAGTACTTTCATCTTGATCTTAAAGTATACAAAAAAACTGTAAACCTTACCCTAATTGTTCTAGGTCACATTGTCCTGAATCTGGAAGTCGGGCAATCTTGTTGTGAGACAGGTCCAAATACTCCAACCACGGCATACCCCAAAGTAATAGCCAAGGGAGAGTCTTTAAATCATTGTGGGATAGGTTAATGGTTACTAAGTTTGCATTGTATCTTGGACTTTGAAGCCAGGTTTCTTCAAATAACTCTAGTTTTCTGTTATTCCAAATAGCTCGAAGTCGCTGTTGAAGGAATACAAGGATAGACTTTGAGAGCATTCATCTATTGTAATGCGTTGTGTGAATGTCGAAGAGACCAATTGCGATTATGAGAATCACAAATTTGGACTTCACCTCTGTAATTGTTCGTACAATATGCTACAAATAAACTTAATTACCTCATCATCAACTTCATCGTCGTCGTTAACTACCCAAACCTCAAGGACGCGACAGATGTGCTGACCCAACTTCTCCACCACTACCTCTGGAATTTGCTGTATGTTGTGCATAGGAAGGCGAAAAACGAGACCTATAAAGAAATAAATAAACCTATCATATTCACAGTTTGTTTGCGTGACAAAGGAATTGAAATGCAATTTATCAATTTCATTAGTAGGAACAAATACAATCTTGGTTTTTGAAATAACTATAACACAGAAGCCAATACTAGATTTTTTTCTGCTGAAAGCAGCAGAAGTATTAGCAAACCCTGGCTCGGTAAAGTCAATGTAGGTTCGACGGAACCAGTATAGTTTCAAAAAAGACAAATTTAAGGGGTTTTGTTTCATTGGTTTTGAGTACATCTTTAAACGCATATAGGCACGTTTTGAAAAAAAGAGTGCGCCCTGAAAAAAAATATCAAAACTAATATCACCAACTCTAAACGTGTAATTAGTCCAAGCTCGCACTCGAATGCTTCTACTGGGATTCCCTGTTCCTTCCTTCTTAGATTTTAATAATAATAATAATAATCTTGATATAGCGCCTAATGCAGAGGCCTCTAGGCGCTTCACATTGAAAGGAGCAATAATATCATCAATACGACAAATACAAAAATAGATAAAATTCTAATGTTAAAACAATGATATACATCAATTATACACAATTTCAAAATAACTTAGGATAAAATTTAAGTAGAAATTCAAACATATATATATTTTGTGATCAACAGATAGAAGAGAAAGACAACCCAGTTGCCTCCCATACTAAGAACATATGGGGATACACCTGTATCGTCAGCTGAGTTGTGAGGATCTGTGTGTATGTACTCCACAGCGACATCGGTTAAGTCTTGATCTTTCCTAGATTCATATGCCTTTACCCTATCTAATCTGATGAAAACAACTATCCTAGACAACCGGAATGGATGAAGGTAGAGAACAAGAAAAGAAAGAAAAAAAATCACAGTATTATAATTAGTGACTGGACTGCATCAGAAACAGGATTCGTATCAGGAGCCAAATGCTGTGTATATAGGAATGTCTTCAGACGTGACTTGAAAATAGTTGCTGACTGAGCTAAGCGGATACTGTTAGGGAGTTTATTCCACAAATGTGCTGCTGCATATGCAAAAGATCTATCACCATATAACTTATGTTATAAAAATTTTATTAATTAGGCGATGAAAATGCATTTCAACCCGAAAATGCTTTTGAACCCCTTTAAAATAATTAAACTAAGATGCTGTGTATCGATGTTAAAGGTGCTTGTTCCGATTTATGCCTATTGACGGTGTTCTTTACTTGATATGAGAGCCTGGCACTTGCACATACGCCTCATCAAGTACCGTGGGAAACAAACCTGCGGTTTTAATGGCAGAAGCAATAATGCATATTGCAAAGCCCTATTCAATACTGTGCTAACATTGATGGTTAACCCTTAAAACGGCGGTGTTTTGTTTATATCTTGGGAATAAAAATGGATTTGAGGGCTCAAATTTCAGGACGACAATGAGAAAAATACGGCCTTTCATCTGATATCAAAATCGACACTACTATCGACACTAAATCAAGGGGGTCCTAAAGACGATCGGAACACGCACTTTTAAATATCTAATATTATCATGTCTGACATATGAAGTAAAAGGTGTGGTAAAAGATGGCCAATGTATGTGAAATAACTTAAGTTTGTTCACTAGTCATGGCCAGATAAGTTTTAAAAGACTAATAATAACCATTGTCATTATTATTATTACTCATGTTCGAAATTTCAATATATAAATAAATTGACAACTTACCATTTACGATATTGTTTGCAGGCGTGGGCTTTGCAAAATTGGATCCGGGTGGTTGGTTGAGATAAACATTGTTTAGGTGACCTAGCCAAGACTTTATAAGGTCGTCATGCTGCCCTTCACAAGCCTTCATCAAACACGCTATGACTTCATCCTCGTTACACAATATGTCTTCATCGTGTTGTGATGCATAGATGAGATAATTAATGCAAATCACATAATATGAAATACTTATGAATATTTATATGGTAATCTCTTAAACGGACATCTCGCTCTGACATACCTAAAATGTTAACATTAGTATATTATCTGAACTATTGACCTAAGTACAACGATGTGTGCCTAATTTTAGTGTAAATTCAACCCGCTTTGGGAGAATTGTGTTTTATATTTTCTGTATGTTAACGTACAGAAATTACCCCACTCTGGCCTATGGGGTATCGTGATACAACAGTTGCTCATAACATCAAAATGCACCACCAGATTCAACTAATGGACCACACTTTGTATGTAGGTAGTCGTTGGAGATTATGCACGATCAATATTGTCCTCACGACTGGTAGTGAAATAATTATATAATATTGAATGGCTTTGAATATGATACAGAATATATTGCACGAGCTACAAAAATCTTTACGAGTCGAAGACCGAGTACAATATTTTTCTAGCGAGTGCAATATATTCTTGTATCATACGAAAAAAAAACATTCTCAATAGATATTATTATTTAAATTCAGGATGACTCAAGTCAAACCTTGCGTTGACAGTGTTAAAGTCCAAAAGCTACAGTCAGTCAAAAATGCCCGGATGCGATACAAGATTCAAAATACATTGTATTACATCCGGGGACATTTACCGTAACAAACTGCTACAATACAAATATTTTTTGCACAAATCGGAAGCCTGATCTAAATAATAAATAATGTTATTTGCACTTCCTTTTTACAATACAAGCGAGATGATATCCAAGGTTCCACACAATATTAACTTGAATAGACAGCATTACAGGAAAGCTGTTTTATTCTTTTGTTCGTAATCAATCAATTGGATTACAGACAGGGCCTTAAAAAGTATCAGTATTTCAACGATACGTTGATATTCTTATGCACTAATGCACGTGTAAACACATGAAATAAGAGCAGGGTCCACGAATCAATGATTGCTTGATTTGATTTATTCGAACAATGTCCTGGATAGCCCAAGAAAGCCTCGACAGGAAGCTTATAAGTTCGCAACACTGATTTGAAGCGCCCCTAATTCGTGAATGGGTCTGCCATCTAAGTTTCGGAGTCAAAGGTCAATATTCACCTGGACCCGGTTTGTTGTCGTTTGCCATTAAAAATAAGTTTAAAAAATTGAAAAAAAAATCCAAAGAAGAAATTTATTTAGTTGGAACACAACGATCTTGTAAGTCCAACAATGATGGACAACTTTTCTTTCATGATTTCCTTTCGAAAACGTTTATTTTTGGAAATAATTAATAAAAAACGGACATCTAATTAATTGGATAGACAGTAATAGTTCGTATTGAATGTGTAATTTGCAGGTAGTGTGTAATTTGCAGGTAGTGTGTAATTTGCAGGTAGTGTGTAATTTGCAGGTAGTGTGTAATTTGCAGGTAGTGTGTAATTTGCAGATAGAGCCTCGATCTGGCATTGAAATAAAAGCATTCACCTTTTTCCAGGTCAGTCGATTTGTGCAGAGAATGGAACTTAAATGCTTCCATTTATATTGCTATCAGTTCAAAATTATAATAAAGAGAATAGTAAAATGTTTGCTGAACATGAAAATGTAAATACTTCGTACAAGTCTTTAAGTTAAGTTTGATTATTCTTCCCCCAACAAATCTAAATACAGAATATTTAACCCCAACACAGTGCTGCTATTTGTGAGTAGTTTCCGCATCAACGTACCTTGATTCCAATTGATCAATTTTGGACAATGTCAGCATGGCCATATAGAGAAGCTACTTCCAGTGGTGAGCCCTGTTGAAAGTTAAGGTAGAAATAGAAAATCAATTACGAGGTACCTCTTGAAAACTCTGGAATAGGTGCATGAGCTGACTTCTAGGGTATCAAGAGGACCAGAAGGATTTGAGACAGTACTGTTAAGGGTTTCCACCCGACATCTTATCGGACTGACTAAGATGGACATGTGTAAGCATGACTCGATGACTCAGGGCGATTTTTTTTTCTGGAAATGCCCTTGTGTGTCTTTAAGTGCAGAAATTAGCACCTGATTAAAGCAATATTAGCACATTTTTTGAAGGTCGCCCCCAATTTTTCAAAAATTGGAGATTTTTACACGGTTGCCATTGCGTACGGGCTAGTAAACTAACCGTGAATGTTAAGCTCGAAAGTCTATGTGTCACAAACGAAGGAATTTTGTACTAGAATAATTATTATCGGGGATCCCCGATAAAATTCAACGGCTTGCTTGAAAAAGGCCTTCCAATGGGAAATAGCCGGGAAAATAGCGCCATGTAGTGATACGCTCGTCCATTTAGTTGTTTTAAAGTTCGGGCAAGAAAGTTAGAGGGTATTTTCTCGACTGGTGGCCTATTTCATAAGAGTTACGGACATAAACGTTGCATTTTCAGCTCTGCGTTTTTCAAATTATTTAGAAAAGTGGGGGCGCTCTTCAAAAAATGTGCCAATTTGCTTTAAAGCTCCGTAATTGACGACTGGACCTTCGTCATACTTATGGCAAAGCCTAGAATGGTCTAACGTGTGGTCACAACGCGGTTGCTTAGCTAACCAATCAGAAAGGTCAACGCGTTGCTAATGAAAGCGCGGCGTTGCTTTGAGACGTATTAAAGTGGACAGGAGGATATTTTTTGAGGATACGAATTTCTCTCAAATTACACTGGATCGGTTGTGGAGACCTTCTGAGAACGTTTCGAAAGTTTAGGGACAAACAAATACAAAGAAACACAAAACCTTGTGCTGCTATCGTAATACGTACTATAGAAAACATGCTTGGAATTTTGTGCGTGCACGACAGAAAATGTAAAATCATCATATCATACCTAAAGACGGCGTATTCGGCTTATTACTTCAGGTGATAATTACATTGTATGCATTCCAAATATGCAAAAAAAAACAAAAAACAAAAAATGGGGGCGCTTCTTTCTGGAAAGGTCTCATATCTCTAACGCGTTGCTTTCTTTCATTAACAAATAATAAGAATATTATACAAACTTTTGACCTTAGCGTAAGTCCGCCCCAAAAAAGAGGAACCATACTACGTCCCTATGTCTCCCGTTTCACAAGCTGCCGGAAGTAAATCCTGACGCGTTCAATGGGAACCATTCCTTCATTTTATTGGGAACAAGCGGGCCTCACTTCCAGGCGAGAGCGCTTCCCAAATCTTGGACTGATTCATAGGTGCAAGAGGGCGTTGAGTACCATCTAATAAGTTGAAGTAGTCGGTCAGCAGGCCAGTTCTATTTTATTGTGGATTATAAGAAAAAATACGAATTATTTCTACAATTAGGATTGTAATGGTAGTTTAAATCTAGGATTCTTTCAATCAGGAAAAAGAAAAAATAAACAAATTTGAGGATCACTCCAAAATTGTTCACTACCCGAACGTAAAGCCACTGTCTACCATCTTATTTCCGTTGTGAAAGTAATTATAGTCCGCGGGAGCCACAGTTCGGGCTCCATAGACAAACAACGGAATAAAGAGTGTAACTAATGTACGTGAAGAGTCAATCTTAGTCACGCTCTAGAAACTTTTTAAAAAGGAAGGCTGGGCCTATGGCCTATAGTGTCCTTATTAGTTGATTTTGGCCTTATCACTGTAGGGCAAGGTGCTTACAGGATTTATTGGGGTACGGGAATTCGAAAAGGGACCGTTTATGTTAAAAAGTGGACCCCCTTAAAACTAGTATACTTTTGCGATTTTTGAAAGATATAATCACCAAGAAGTGTACTTCTTGTAAAGTTCTCTAAATTTTGGACTTGTTATCAGAAATTCAGCAAAAAGTGGACCTTTTCCCCTTTTTTGAATTGGGGGAAGGTGGAAATCACGCATACGGGGTCGGCTGATTAGGGCCGTTAGGATACCTATACATAAAAATGATACCAAAACGTAAAAATCTGATTTTTTATGTTTTTTTTTCGATTTTTTGATTTAGCAAATCACGGGTAATTGTCTTTAATTAAATAAAAAAAATTGAAGAGATTTTGTATTTTCCTGGGACCTTTAACTACACCAGCAATATCAAATAGACACTACTACAGACGCGTGTACATTATAATATACAAAGGAGGGCCGGCTGGTGTCGGTTGGCTCATCCATTCGCCTTTAACCAATGCGGAGATACTATCGTATGTGAATTGGTTGCCGATCATACCCATCCTCGCAGGTTTTCTTCGGTTTCCTCCTGCATCTAAAATCGGTTTTCTTCCCCTAAAGCTTTTTTTCCCTTGTCGTTCTGGATTTACTCGTTGTGGTGTAGGTACCAGCTAAGGAGCTCCACAGCGGTGACACCGAGCTCTTTGGTGGATATGTCGCGCGTTATATCAATTAAATATTATTATAGTAAAAATCGAATCCACAAAACTGCCGTCCTGTGAACGTCATCCATATCTTCTCAGTCAACGCTGACCAGTAAGTTCGAGTGTGTTTTTGTTCAAAGTAAATAACTTGCAACGTCAATTGTCTGAAGATAATACATTCATTTCGTGGAAAAAACTCAAGCGTTTCATCATTTACCTTTAACCATGACGGTACTTATGTGCTATAAACGTATACAGAATTGGCGTTGTAATGATTAACTCCGGGATTTTAGATAACAGATAACACCAAGCTCTATTTGCACTATGTGATTTGAATAGCATCTTTATTCACATAATGGTCATGTATTGCATTGCATGCAGTGGCGGAGCATGGGGTATTTACATGTTTTCCCAAATAAAATATCCGCACATACCGGTGTCATATTTAATACAGGTCCTGTGACTGAGTGTCCTAACCACCCATCTAGCTATGTTCTCCATTGCAATGCTGGTATGCATCATTGCTTTCAGCACTGTGCCCAAATGGTCTCGTCCACAAGGTCACGGTTTATTCCGATACATGATCTCATGGTAGTAGGACACTCTCTCTTGGGGACATCAGTTTCTTTACACCGGCTTGGATATTGCTATGGGTCTAACTGTTCAAAAGCGTTATTTTATAGCGATTAAGTATGGAATATTCCGGGAATATTCTTTCCGTTGACAAAAACTTGGGTTTTACCTTTTGAAATTTGTGCGTAGTATAAGCGTCCCACTCTTATTATAGTTATCACTGGTAGCAAGGCTATACGCATGTATACATTAATTATGCTATTGTGACCATGGCATTAACAGCGATATTGACAAGAGAATCTTGAAGACTTATGAAAACTTTTGACTTCAGTTGGGCCCCACAAGAAAAAAATGTAGAAGCGTAATATCGGCGGCCATTTTTCACCTGGTGGTTAAAACAATGATACGACTGCTAACAGTTCTACAGCGTTGTGTACAGTCTTCCGCCTGTGTGGAGGGAACGCCACTGTGCCCACCAAGCATTGTTGGGGGAAGCGTCCATTTCTCTGCATGGGAAAAAAAGGGGAAGTTTTCTAAATGAATGAAACAATGTCTCAATTAATAATCTGGCGGTATTATATCCATTGTGGGCCTCTGAAAACGAACTTTCATGATTTTCCCGTTGGCCCCGTAAGAAAATCCAAATAGTCAATTTCTTCTGTCATCATTCCTTCAATAGTCAAAATCAACCGGAGGCTCAGCTGCTCTCTTGGTGCATAAACTCGTACACAGTGAATATTCATCTCTAATGACCAATGACTAATGACTAATGGCCATTACCAATGACTTGTGGACACGCTATTGAGATCTCTAATGATGAGGTCTTCCAGGAAACGGGGAGGACGGTCTCTGAGACACTGCTAGTAATTAAGTCAAGGTTGATATTCTTGGGGCTTCAACTCATAGATGGAATTCTCAATCGATTTCGACGACTGCTAACTCTTTGACCTCTTGTCTGCTCTGCTCGCAGGTGGTCACTGTCTACTTGGATATTAACAGCATGTCTTCCAATTCGGGGACGACCAATACCTTCCATGTTCAGAATTCGACTTGTTCCAGTGCTGCGATACTTCTCAACATTTTGTCAACGACACCGTATGAAGGCGGGCGTACGTTTGAGGATTGCTAACGGAATCTCCGAAAACCATAGGATGCCCTTTGCTGTTACAGTTCTCCGCCTGTTGCAGCTCTTGTATAGGGAACAGTGGCAAATTTTTCATCCATGGCCTTGTGTTGTGTTGCTGCAATGAACAGGATTGGAAACCTAAACCCTGTTCACTCTAACTGTGAATTAATGTCCCAACTGAGAAATAAAGCACAGGCCTATTAGTTCTGTTTACACTTGAGAGACCAGGGGAGTGAGTAGTTGTCACCAAGTCGTAAATCCACTGACCACATGCATGCATAACCCAAGACTATATGAAATTCTGGGACATGTTTAATTTGTGTTTATCCTAAACAAAAGCATTCAAAATGTTCATTTTGGTAAATGTCTTATAGTTAACACTTACAGATTATTACAATGACAATTTGGCATATTATGTTTACCATCCAAGTGTGGGATCTTTAGCCAAATTCAAGTTTAATACTTTATTGGTGAATAAACTTATCCACAGTCCACCAACCTTCCCCAACTCTGTGGCAGATTTACGCTTTTGGTTGCTAGTTTGGGACTCACCAGTAATACCAGTAATGGGTTCAATTGCAAGGGGACTTTCAAACTTAGCGTGAACAGGGTTTAACAATTTGGATATGATTGGAGCAGCTGCAATTTTCTCTTGGGTACACAACAATAGCCAAGCCCATAGTGACCATACAACCTTTTGCGCATAACTGCATTTTCATTTGCCTACCAAAACAACCACAGAATGGAGAATCACTTTTGTTTCTCCGTCCCAAGATACAAGTTCACATTTAACATTATATTTACCTGATTTTAATTATTTACATGCGATGACCGTATTTTTGTTACGGAGATTCGTAAACGTCGTGTTCAATCGTTCATATCGTTGTGGGTGTATTTTTTAATCATTGATTTTTTTTATTTTTTTTATTTTTTTTATTTTTGTTATGAAACTTAGAGCGCAGAAATTCTGTCTGAGCATTTGCTTCATTAAATCATGCCTAATGCCAATGTTTTGTTTAAGAAAAAAAATAAATAAACGTTGTTTTATATTTGAACAATTACATCAATTCCCCTTTAACAATCTCCATCTGCTATGAGTTCTTTTCTTTAGATGGCGATATCATCTCAGTGTTAAACCAGCAGGGTGTTACGTTCAGATTCTTTATACTCTTTGCCCCTTAGGTAAACGCCAATACCAAATGTCATTTACCTGTGTTGTTTAAAGAGCAAAGGTTCAAAGCGCTTATTTGAAGTAAACAATCTCTGTGGATTTTGATCAATACAAACAAACATTGTGTTCCTGCAAAAAGAGAATTGCCAGGATTTTATAATTGGAAGGACTGATATTTAAAGTCAGTGCTGGCGGTTTAATGATTGAGATTTGTAATGGGCTGACAGGTTTGAACTACAGGGGCGGATTTAGAGGGGGGCGCACCCGGCTCGCGCCCCCTCTATTTTTTGGCAAAGTCGGGCGGTCGGGCGCCGCATAGAGCGCCGGGCGCACTGTAGATCTATAAAAATACTTCTTTATGCACAGGGCCCCTGTAGATCTCTGAGAATGACGGTACAAGGGTGTCAGGCGCCGTGTAGCTTTGTGGGGCGCCCAACAGACGCGGTATGTCCCCCGATTGGGAACAAAATGAAAAAAATATGGTTGTACCGGCGAGCAGCAGGTGGGGGGGGGGGCGAGCCAGAAAAAAATGGCGCCCCTCTTTTGAAAAATCCGGATCCGCCCCTGACTTTAACCTTACCTATCCAATTACGATTTGTTTTTACTTTTTAAATAATTTTGTATTTTTGTTCTGTTTTGGTTTATTTTTAACCACATTGGAATTTTAAAAAGTGTTTGAACTCTTCGTACTTACCCCACGCCAAACTCTCTCTTTACTAACAAGAATTGTCTTAAAAAAAGACAAGCATCGCCTTAGCGAGGATGTTTATTACTCAATATGTTAGTTTTGCATAGCACAAGCACGAAAAGACGTTGTTTAGGTGCAATTACAAGGAACTACGATTTTTGACACCAATATATAACACAATAAAAAAACAAATTATCATCGGTGTGAACAATTTCAAAAGTTGCACATTTAAGAGAAACCTGTGCAAAATCTTCTGATAAACCGTTAAAAATCACGCCGGTAATTCGATGATTTCATATGTAATAAAAAAAGCCACTCATCGGCTTCACCCAATCACGAGCGCCTTGTATTCATAACAAGTACCGCAAACGATTCGACCTAAAGCCATTCGGCCAAGCCAATTCGGTCCACAAGATCACAAGACGATTCGACCCTCGGGACAATTCAACCTTTGACACTTCTACCTTTCTGTTATTATAGAATAAATTTCTAGTTATACTCACCTATAATATCAATAAAAGGAATGAGGAGGATAAAATAGGGTACGCTAGACCCTAGGAGTGGGACACCAGCTACATAATTCCCCCAACCAAGAAGCAAAATCTGGCAACATGATATACTGCTGCGCGTCAAACAAATCTACGTAAATTGTCCTACATTCTGCAGCTGCTTTACTGTTCAAACTCAAAAATGGATTTATTTTGGTTTTGAGACTGTCTTATAATTCAAAGGTCAACACTGAACCCGCAAATTAGTACAAAGGAATCTTAATTTAGTGCAACGTGTCAATTAGAAAAATAGATTTTTTTGCAAAAAGTAGAGAAAAGTTAATTCATAAATGTTTAATCTACCATGACATAAATTAAATTTTTATGAGCAGTTGCAAAAGTATTATTACAAATTTGCTATCAATTAGTAGCAAATTAGCTAATTAATGTTTTTGCATTTTGTTTGACAACATTTATAATTGTAAAGAATAAAATCATTAAATTACTCAAAGGATAAAATTCCTGATTTTTATGAAAATATTAATTTTAGACAAAAACATAAGCTCGGCAATTGGCTTTTTATAACTGATATAGAAATGTTAACTTTTTCGGTTATACAAGCACGTAAAAAAGCAAAAAAAAAACCAGTTTAGGCTTAAGTGTTCTGCTAACCCCGTTGATATTTTGTTTTATCAGCGATGGCTAGGCGTGTGGCAATATACTTTAATGTCGCACCATTTTTTTTAGATCTCTTCTGCTTTTAATTGTTTTCTAATGTATAAAGTGCATCGATCCAAGGTTATAGAGGCAGATATTTTTTATATCACATGAGAAGGGTCATAAGGCAACAAAATCAAGTTTGTTTCCAGTATTCCAAAATTCTAATGACGCTTTTTATTTTTTTAAAGGATTTTCCCCAGAAATAGCGCAAATCAATCAAATGCAAGTCCAACAAGTTGCAAATCCATATTTTACTGTCAAGTTATTAGTTTTATAAAAGAATTCTCGATTTGGGATTCAGTTTTTAATGAAATTTTCTATCTCTGAGGCACTTAATTCTAAAAATTGCAACATTTTCTATAAATTTAAAAAAAAAACGCGGTTAAAATGGCTCCAAAATCAAAAATGCGAGCGGCCTACTGAAAAACGTTTGTTCTTTTTCTGGATCTTTTTCTGCCCTAAGACAACAATACATGCATTGAAATAAAAAAAGAGCGTTCAAAGTTTTGATGGGCGGAAAATAAACATTTTATTTTTGTCCAAAAAGCCATTTCCGTACCGCCGCCTTGCACAAATGAAATACTTTTAAAACTAATTTGTTATTTTGTCCCAACCAAAGATCCAAATGATGTCATTTGAAGAATATGGCTGATTTTTCTTATCGTGTTATCAATTTATTGTACATAAGGTACAAATATTCGTGTGGTTCCCGTGTTTTAATTATTTTCCCCTGACCATGCATGGGTGGGGGGGGGAGGGGTTTGGTCCTGGAGCCCAAAACCTAATTATCTCATTACCTCATCCTCGGATTTCTATGGGTTTTTTTAGATGAACTAAACAGGAAGCGAAAGTCTTGTAGTACGTTAAAATATTACCGAAATCATAGAGCTAATATTTCCAGAAAAAACGTGCCTCAATTTTTTTTTGAGTAGAACAACTTACCCATTTCTAAGGCTTTTACTTGCAATAAATACGTATACCCATTTTTCCACAATTTTGTCATTTTAGCATGTTTTGAGTCAGTTTTCAAAATTGAACGCATAATATGATTTCTCATAAAAACTCATGTCTAAAGGTTTAGCACAAGGAAGAAAAAAACGACCCATGTGTAATGATTTCTTACTAAATATTATTGGTTGTTTCTGGGCAATAAACTATGGTTTATTTGTGAGAGTGGAAAACGTGCACGGCAAGTTTCAGCTGGAAGGTATGACAAGAAAAATATACTTGATTCCCAAGGAAAATAGTCCTGGAGCAATATATATGTGCGGCAAATAAATCTGAAGAAAATGCATTTAAGCATCTGGAACCATTTTTGGCAGGTTCAGATTCCTTCATTGGAACACTGTTAGGCCTATAATTATGTGTGTGTAATGAGGTGTAAATCAGAGATGCCACGTCTCCCGGGTTTTTTTTCTTGTCGGAGACTCCCGGTTTGTTCTAGCAAATCCCCGATTTTCAGTATATTTAGAAATAAATAAGTAAATAGAGAAACAATAAATAAGGAAAGAGGCCATATCGTTCCAAGTAATTAAATGAACATATGATTTGAAAGATGTTTCAATTTCCTAAGCCTGTTAAACTTGTTTCCGACATCGTTTTCTCCCGACTTTAGGATAGTTCACTCACATTAATATTTTTTATTTAACCATTTAACTGTTAGTTAGTTCGTTAAACAAATTTTAAATCCGGTTTTGGTCCCCGTCAACGGGGGTGGCCGGATAAAAGATAATTGACCGGATTCCCTTCCTGACGCCAAGCCACATTCAGTTTTTGGCTGTAGCTAAATGTCTTCTGAAGGTATTTTAATTTTAAAAAAAGAAAAAACCTAAAAAATTAAAAAAAAAAAAAAAAACAAAGAATGTATTGTATAAGAGCTTTTTTGTTTTGAAGTTTTCAAGCTTTAAAGTTTTGCATTGATACTTTCTAGTACTTTTAAAAAAATACACTATACGGACTTAGTTTATACAAACAGTTTACTTAAAATGGGGCTGGTCGACGGCGGAGCTCTGTCCCATTTTTTCTGGAAAATCTGTATTTGAAAGAAGCTCTATATCACATTAAAATACGGAATAGCCATCTTTGGCAACCAATTTTTGGGAAAGTCACTTCTTTACAAATCGGAAATCCCTAGGGGGCCCCTGGGGCTACAACCCTTGCTAATATAACGTTCCTGTACTTGGTGTTCTTTTAATCATTATTTTCGAGTTTGAAAAATTCCTTTGATCGGAAAGTTGTAGACATTCCTCCGCATATAAACAACGGTATTAAAATTCCTTCACCCCATTCTAAAACATTGACAATGTTACAAACACCAAAAGATTTTTAGGCGAAATCACAATTCTCTGGTTACCAAGAATATAATAAAAGATTTGTTTTAGAAACTACCTGAAATAAACCCAGGATGGGGCCCCAGGGATGGGGCGGAAGTCGGAGGATGGCGCAGTCCCGCATCAATTTCAGTTACAGAGACTCGCTTATCATGTCCTAAAGCCGTTTCTTGGCCAGTCTGAATTCCAAATACCTCCAAATTTAAATATGAGTCCCCAACATCAGTGGCGTAGCTTACCGGGAAGTGGCAGGGGAGTACCCTCCCCCGCGACACTTTCACAGAGCTAAGAAAAGTTGCGTGGAAACGTAAATAAATGGCTGTTAAACAAATTGATATTTCATGGGTGATACTAAATTAGCAAAGGTTAGTAACCTTAAAATCCTATTGATTTCACCTTTCCCCCTCCTATAGGCCGATTGGGTCAGGATTTGTATTAACATTTAGCACGGAGTTGAAAAAATCTTCACCTAATAACCCTCTTCCCCATGCACCCCCAAATATCCTACCTACCCAACCATTTCCAAATTTAGAACCCATATTACAAATGCCATGCCATAAATAAGCTGGTGATATTAATACGTTTTTTTGGTAGGCCTAACTTTCAGTTGCCTATATTAAACATTATCAGTTTTTACCTCAATTTGGGTTTAAACGAAGCACATTTAACAAACTTCTTTTTGTTATTTATCCCCCCCAGCTAAACAAGTACAATCTTACATATTCAAGCTCCATAATAGGGCGTTTTCCTTTAATAAGATTATTATTTTCGTATAAAAACGACGCTATCCTGGTCTCCCCCCTCCCCCCCCTGTGTATTACGTTCCGTTACGTTGCGGTTGCTCCTTTGAAATCGGGACTTTCTTATCGTACAGGTAGTTTAATTCGACCATATCGTCTGTGATGTTTGCATTAAAGATCCCCAATTTACTCTAATGTGCAACTTCACAATTGCAACACCCCGGAGATTTTACAGGTATGTTATCTATTTCTTATACTGCCAACGGATCTTAGGTCCCCTCTCAAAACATGCACCTCGGTTTTTTTGAACGTTTTACCGTGCTTGTGTCATGGTCCAAGTGTAAATACTTGAGACAAAGGGAACCCCCTCTCGTAATTAAGAGATTATTTTGACCACAGTAGATATTCAGCATCACATCCTCATGCTCAACCTTTAATTTTGAAAACAACCCAATGACTCCTATTTTTTGCATTTGCATTCCTGTCACCGAATGCACCTGAGTTTGAAAATACCAGCTTTAACACCCATTCCATTTCATAGGTGAGTGCCCCGGGCACTTTCACACTGACTTTTTGGCAATTTCCAAGAATAAGCCTGTCCCATGTTCATCATTCATTCACCAAATATAACGTGAAAATGCCTTTCATTTTGTTTAATTTATAAAGTCTGAGCTGGGTTATTTCTTGGTAAAAGAGCAATAGTGAACAAGACCTATATTTAAGTCAACTACAGTTGTCACAAGGATTTCAAATAAGCCTAAAACTTACTTGTTTATGACTGTCAATAGCAGCAATTGTTGACATTCAATCAAAAATACCAAACCCTTACACGGAGATTACAAAATTCAAACTACAGGAAACCGGTTTTAAATCATGCTTGTGTTACTCTGGTATTGTACCATAATGGTACGCCTCAATACCATGGGTCCGATCATACGGGCCAGGAAGACTTTATCCACTG
This sequence comes from Ophioderma brevispina, assembly GCA_023653785.1. Taxonomy (NCBI): domain Eukaryota; kingdom Metazoa; phylum Echinodermata; class Ophiuroidea; order Amphilepidida; family Ophiodermatidae; genus Ophioderma; species Ophioderma brevispina. The sequence goes on from JAMKCH010034296.1 coordinate 31,857, forward strand.
TGGTTGGGCCGGGCTGTCATCCAATCAAACTGTTTTGTTTTCTAGCTTGGTTGGAAATGTAAATGATTTCCTATGTAGGCATATCCATAATCCTTAATCTAAAAATAATATGAACCAGAGACTTTGCAGGCTGCTACAGAGACAACCGACCCAACTTCTGTGCATCACTGTGATTATTCTGTCTTCTCCAATCACTTGCTTTTGCGCATGTGGCTCTGATATGCTAGGGTAACTTGCCGATGTTGTGGCTTTTATCTACTTACTCCGATTTTATAACCATCTTCGATGGAAAACTTTGCTGCTGTTTTGTCAATCTCATATTTGATTGCGGTAGGCTATTGGTTTAACCGAACCTCTAGGACGCGTACCATGAGAATAATGCAAAACTTACACATTAATCGACAATGATTCGATGTTACTTTTAAGGCCATTGTCAATATCATAATAATTTTTTTTTGTTTTGAATACATACAAATTTCAATTGTTGGTCAATTTTTTGCAAAAGCAAATACATGTAACGTGGTACTCGTGCGATGACATGCCGCGATATCGTCAATTCTATTACCTTTACTGGCCAGGGCAATGCGCACCTCTTGAGTGGGCTGGAGCCGCACTTGTTCACCTTCGCGGCTATAAGATTTGCACACACCATGCCATTTTCCATTGCTTTCCGTCTGTAGACACGATGACTATTATCGCGGATCCCGTTCCAATATTCGTTGTCCCTTCTTAAAAAACATGCCCGTCCCCCTTCCTCAGCCCGTGCCCATACCGTGCCCATTGTCTTGGATAAAAGCCGTGTTTGGTGCTGAAACACCCCGGGTGCCGAATAACCCGGGTGCGAACTTCCTTCTCTCGAACTGCCGAAGTACCCGTGCATTCGGCAGAGGAAGAAGGGAAGTGGAAATAACGTGCTGTTGATGGGAATAGTGCAACGTGTTCATTCATTATTAGTGATTTTATGGACAATATATACTAACAATGAAACTCATTAAAAAAATCAGGCTTTTGGCATTTTGGAACAAGCATGTATAGTAATAGTAGACGTGAAGACTATTTTGTAAAGCAAAAGCACCACATAAACCCAATGAAGATGAGTTCCCGCGCGTCCGGTTAGCAAGGTAACCGAATTCGGAAGCAATGTATACGTTATATGCATTGGTATACATATGCTCCATTGTAAAGGTCCCCAGGGTAACACACGGGTAGGTTTAGTGTAAAAGTGTTAGGGTTTGATTATATAGGGTTAAGGATTGGGTTAAAAAATACCTTTTTCATTCAGCATTAGTCCCACCTTAGCAGCTGACTCTTCAAATGCACTCAGATCTGACAGATGATATCAATTCGCATCAATAAACAACCACTTCGTTTCTATTACAAACGATATTCCTGAAATGAATCGCTCTTCACTGCCAACATTTCTCCCATCACCTGAATTATGCCCTACCGTCTATGAATGGGACGTTTACGATCGCTTAAAAACACTTAATCGGAGTAAAGCTGGAGGTCCCGACGGAATTCCCGCGAACCTAATCCGTGAATTGGCGTACGAATTTAGTAAACCGCTAACAGATCTGTTGAATTCGTCTTATCAGAGTGGTATTGTTCCGGAGCAATGGAAGAAAGCGATTGTCGTACCTTTGCCTAAAACATCTCCTCCGTCATGGGACAAACTACGCCCAGTGTCATTAACTGATCATTTCGCGAAACTGGCTGAGTCATTTGTTACTGAATGGGTTCTGTCAGATATTGAGATCAATCTTGATCCAAATCAATTTGGTAACCGTAAAGGTGTGTCCACATCGCACTACCTGGTCAAACTTGTTAATGAGCTGTGTGCTCATACTGATAAATTAAAAACAAAGTGTTCTGTAATTGTAACAGACTTTAGCAAAGCATTTGATTTGATTAACCACAACATTGTCATTAATGATCTTCTTAATTTGGGTACTCGTCCTTCAGTGATCCCGTGGGTTTGTAGTTTTTTGGAACAGAGCATGCAATGTGTTCGCTATCAAAACCATGTTTCTGAGTTCATGTCCCTAAAGGGCGGACTTCCGCAAGGTACCAAATTCGGTCCGCTTGGTTTTCTCGCTAAATTTAATGGTGCCGTCCGCACAAATTCCACTGGAGGTCGAGTCCAAAGCCTTAAATATGTTGACGACATGACAATTATTGAAAAATCTCGTGATGGTGATAGGGAATCTGTACAATCTACACTAGATGACTTTTGTGAATGGGCGGAACAAAATGATATGAAATTAAATCCAGATAAGTGTATGTACATGAAAGTTACTTTCATGCAGAATCCTTCGGACGTTCCACCACTTCAAATGTGTTCAAAAAATTTGCAAATTGTTGATAATGTTAAAATTTTGGGGGTAACAATTTCTTCTAATCTGAAATGGGATTGTCATGTATCTAATATCATTCGTAAAGCCAGCAACAAACTGTATATGCTCAAGTTATTGAAGAAATTTAACTTGTCTGTGAGTGATCTTATAATCATCTATAGAGGTTACGTGCGTCCTCTACTTGAATACGCCGTTCCGGTGTGGAATGCTGCCATAACAGACTATCATGTCAGCATGTTAGAAAGGGTCCAAAAGAGAGCCCTCAGAATCATTCTTGGTTCAGAGTACATTTGTTATGAACATGCTCTCGAATTGTGCAATCTATCAAATCTCCAAGCGAGGCGTGAAAAACTTTGTCTTAAATTTGCTATGGGAATGTATGAATCCAATGTTTTTAGTGAATGGTTACCTATGAAAGTAAGTGATAAAGTGCAATATTCTCTGAGGAATGCTAACCATCTTACCAAAATCAGGTGCAGAACCAATCGGTACAAAAATAGTGCAATTCCTTATTTAGTCGATCTTTTAAATAAATTTATGTAGGATGCTCAATTTATATATAATCTTCTATTAATTACACTGTTGGCAAGTATGTTCTATTTTAATTTGGCTTGAATTTGTTTTATTCTTTGTATAATATGTAGTATATATTTTGACTCCTTGTATATGTATGGTTAAAGACACTATCAGTGATTTGAAAAATATTTGAAATTTGCAGGAATAGCTTCAAAGTGAAGGATAAGTCTGTAGAATTCTCATAAGTTACCTTTTCTAGCTGTAGAATTGACAGAAAAGGAAGAAAACGGCAAGTGTTCCAAGATATGATTCTCCATTCAATTACGTGTTGTAGTAAGTGTCCGAACGGACAATAATGACTACAATCTCCGATTCTGTCCTTATTTAGGTTGCTTCTGGTCTTATCATTTGCAGGGTATGTTAGGATACCTGTACTTGTTACATACATGCAAAAATCTGATTTTTTATGATTTTTTCGGTTTACTGATCTAGCAAATCACTGATAGTGTCTTTAACTTGGGGCCATGTGTAAGGGTGTGTAAAAGTGTTGATGGTTGGTGTGGGCGGTTGTGAGAGGTTTGGCGCTAATTTGGTTTGTGTGGAGGAAGTTGTGTGTGTGTGTGTGGGTGTGTGTGCGGGGAGTGTGTGTGTGTGGGTGTGTGTGTGTGTGTGTGCATGGGATGGTTGAGTGTGGGAGTGGGGCATGTAGGTTTGTGCGAGCATATTTGTTTCCATGCAAGATTTGGGGTAGAGTTTTACACTTCCGTTAATTTTAGTCAGTGTCATTACTTAACTATGCTTTCTTATCTGTTTTAATTTGTTTTTAGATGTAAATGTTGCTGTAATTTAGCCATTTGGGCTACAATGCAATGTGGAATAAACCTGAAATGAAAAATGAATGAATGCAACATCATCAACATACATGTAGTCCAGATTGGTCAAATGCTTTTGATTTGGATGCCCGATCTTCTGCCAATTGTGAGACCCTTATCATCCATGGTGTGCAGACTGGCGCCGCGCAATAAATCGATCGCATTGCTTACATTGCTCAGAATCGTCTACATTCGTATATGACGTGTACAGATCTTACAGTGTTACAGGGGTGTTGACACTGACCTCTACACATGGATAGCGGGCTGCCGCACAGTTGAATGGTCGCCGAATGAAAGAACAGGAAGTTGCTTTTTTACCTATACAATATGGCGGAAACAATGCATACACCTGCTGGTGCACATATTCCACACAGATGTTCTAGTATTTGACAAGGTGTATGCATTGTTTCCCGCCATATTCTATAGGTGAAAAACCAACTTCCTGATGTTTCAACCGGCGACTCAGACCCGCTATCCATGTGTAGAGGTCAGTGGTGTTGACAGTAAAATAGTCGTGATTAAACCTCGTATATAGATCCCTGTTATTTAATTGGTTAAAAGTGGAGGCATAAATTCGACTAGCTTCAAGAATTGAACTAAAAATGAACTATGCCCTGGGAAGAGCGGGCATAGTTCAATAACTATGCCCGGGACACCTCTTCCCAGCGTAAAAGACTGTCGTACGAACTATTCATCCGTATTATGAGTGTACATATTGAAGCTGGTGTAAGAGATGAATATAAGCAGACCCATCGCATTTGTTTACTCGTACTGTGCTTACTTTGCTAAAGCAAGGAAATGGCTGAATCGCAGCATCAATATTCATGCTTTGAGTTTGTAGATGAAGATCTAAAAGGAATCAGAGATGCAGCTCATATAGTGGGTGAGCCAGGCATGTTGGTCGGTACCACTTGGGGGGCAAAGAGGCATTTATACCAGGGCTACCTCATACTATGACATACACAAAATGTATGATGGCCATTCTGTAGGGGTAGCTTAAGCGATCTAGGGGCTCCCAAAAGATTATACAGGGGTAAAAATTGAAAAGTGGTCCAATGTTGTTGAATTGCATACCAAAATGTTCGTATGATCGCAAGGATTAAAAAAATGTATAGTTTGTGCTATCTCTGACTTACCCTTATGGAGTTATAAGCTGAAAACCGTTATTGTAGGTCAAAGGTTAAATTTAGCTTGTACAGGGGTCAAATACTAAAAAACGCTACAATTTCAGTGGAAATGGTCTCATATTGTTTTGTAATGTAATCACAAGTAAAATACCCAGGTGGTACCAATAAGGCTACTTCAGATGGTCTGGCTCATCCACTAATACGGGTTAATACCAAACGCAGGTAAAATACACGTGAAGATATTCGAGGATTATAATTTGACACCGATAACGTCCATCTGCAGGCCGTGTTACAAGTTGCCGAATTCGGAGTTGTACTCATCTTGCCGACAAAAAATGGCAAAAGCGTTACGGCGATCCGTTTTGGACTCCAACATCACTTCCTCAACAACAAGAAGAGGTTGATTGCTAATTCTTCACAAGTTTTGGACCCTAAGTTACACCAAATTGCTAACCATGCATTCATGCATGCCATGGCCTACCATGATAATATGCCTGTTGTTTTATAGTCCAAATCTTGGCTTAGAATGTGTCTTTTAAGCCAATGAGAGACAAGAATCTATATATCGGTATATAAACAAATATTGACTGCTTTTTATTCGGAGCTTACGCCGAGGGGCATAGATGGTTCCGAGATCACCGAGGGCCTATAGTTTCACCATGCCCCTCATAGCAGTCAATATTTGATATTATAGCATTACAAGCCGTAGTTGACCCCAATAATAGTCGGCTGGATTTACACGACTCTTCGAATTAACATTCTTTTTTTATTTGGTCTCATTTCTTTTTTATTTGGCGATCCGATTGCCCTTTTAAAATTGGTATATCAGAGTCCACCATTCAAAGCAATGAAATAAATTAACAATACTGGAGTCCGTGTATGTGCAAACAGTTTTTTAATTGCACGTTTATTATTACTATCCATGTCACTATAATGTCGTAGTTTTACCCATAATAGACTCATAATGACGTTGACTTTCAAAAGATTATTTCCAAGGGCGATGGATCCCCTTTTCTTATTTACTCAATATTAAGTAGTTGGAATTTTGCTTATTAAAAACAGGGTGTAACAAATCGTAACTAACAGGGTGTCCCAAAATAAATGCAATCCTCGCAGTCGGTGCTAATCATTTCAAAATTAACGATAATCGTTCATTTTATAACAATTCTTTTAAAATAAAATCAACCCATTTGGTACATCCTGTTAAATTTTTGTCTGATCCGGTTCACTAGTTTTTGAAAACAAAGGCTATAGTCGGTCTCTACATACGCACAAGCGGGAATTGTTTCCCACTTTATATTGAAAATTGATTCCAAAACCATGTTTTCCGCTGATTACGATGGCACCGACCGATTTTAGAAAAAAATTGCCCAAAGTGCTTTTTTCCGGGGTGCTCCCCTCCCAAAAGGGGGGGTTTTTTATCGCAAGTTAGAGGCTATTAAATCAGTTTAATTGTCTAATTATATGTTTTCCGTGCATGAAATTCAGCTGAGCTATTTACAAAATCCAAAAAGTATGCCCAAAGTGCTCTTTTTCCGGGGACACCACTCCAGGAGGGGTTGTTTTTACGGAAAATGGTTAGGAATGCCCTATTTAAATGATTTTGCGTGCCTTAAATACATTTTAGGCATCAGAAACTCAGCGGAGCATATTTCAAAATACCAACTATTCCCAAAAGTGTTTTTCCGGGGGAACTACCCCATAACGGGGGTGTTTTTACTCAAAGGGTATGGGATGTTCGATTTACTCGAGTACTTATATAAATGTGGTATCATTTTGCTGATATTAGAAAATTCATCTGAACCAGTTGTGAGATTACAAAATATGCCCAATAAAGTTTTCCGGGGGTTACCCCTATGGGTTGGGGGTGTGTTTAATGAAAGTCATAATAGTGAATGTTAACAGTTTTTAAATGATATTGGATGTGACTTATATTTCCGTCATGAGAACTTCAAGTAAGCTATTATAAAATCTAAAAAATGTGTCAAGACGGTTTACCGGGGGGTACCGCTTATGAGGGGGATATTTACCATGATATTTTAAGTGTAATTTTATATTCCTAATTAACCAATTATCAAATCCCAAAGTTGTATTCCAGAAATGTGTCTAATTTTATATATTCTGTGTTAGGGCTAAATCCTTAAAATTTACTAAAATGAACTGCACTTATATGCCAAAATAGGAGCCAAAAGCGTACACAACAAATGTCGTAAGTAAGGGCTTCAAGTTTTACACAAAGCCACTAAATGTACCAGTAAGTCATTTAGAGTAAGAGTAATAATAGAATATCAAAAATGATATTAGAACAGGAATAAAACAGTATGATAAAACGATGTTAATCATACTTAAGTTAATTCATTATACAGAAGGTTATTTTTTACTTTAATAGATACAAGGAAGTGACAAATTTTATACTCTAAATATGTGAAACTTCGGTGTGAAAGCAGTAAGTGTCCAAAATTATCAGAGCCCATGTTACAAGCAACGCACGTTTATTAAGGATGGTTAACCTGCCAAAATTATAGCGACTTAAATGGGGAATTAATGACTTTAAGCGTTCAGGCAAATATGAAAAGACGAAGAATGGTTGTCATCCCGTTAACAGAGGAGATTTGGAACCAGTGGCGTATCCGACCATGAAGGCGGGACCCCAAAAGTTCAACCAATTTACATTAATTTGGTTCCAATTAGGCCAAAGTGTGTCGCATTTAAGGCCACGTTGTCGGAACAAATCCATATCGTCACTCCCCCCCCCACCCACCATACCGGAAATTCGACGGGGGGGGGGGGGGGTAATTTTACAGTAAAGAAATGCTACTGTCTGACCATAACCAAACGCTTCTACCTGGAGCGGGAATCACAACAGTTAACCTGACCATTTTTATATTATTGCGTGTTTCGAGTCCTAGTTGCCAGGTGAGTTAAAGTGACATGTTTTACGATCATTTTTAACAGTGCGGGATGACTTTCTTCTATTGAACTTTGCTAACTGAATGGATGACAGATGAAAGACAAATATAAAACTTTTTGCCGCTTCGCGCACCTTTGGTCCCCTTTGGCACTTGTTGGGCAGGTTAGCGGTGTTTATCCGGTTACGGGCTCCCATAGGCGATAATGGAATAAAGCGTGAACTTATGTTGGGTGAAGAGTCCACTGAATTGAGTGCCCCTATTCTTACCGTTGTAGCTGGCCTATGAGTACTGATGACTATAATGCGTTCTACACTGGGATGACTGGTTACCGGCTTGAAATGTCTACATCAATTTGACAGATGTGGCCTGTTATGATTGTTTAGAGTTACACTAGTTTTTAAATGGTTTACTATCCTCATGACAAGTGTAAGTCCCTTTTCAAAAGATAAAGTACCCGAGATCTTCCTGCCCCTTTAACCTAAGGAACATAATTTTATCATACTATTTTTAGTCCTGGGTCTATTCTATATTTATTTGTCATGTATTTATTCATCCTTCATAGAAGTCAAGGACATTGTTTAATAAACCGGTGCATTATGGGCTATTGTTTATAACCCTGCGCATTCAACAATTTTCATTTTAGGAAATTGTTGGGATTCTATCGACGGCAAGAATAATAATTTTAGAGACCAAAAATCCAGTATTCCTTGAATACACCTTGGGATTTGATATTTGGTTCATTGGAAAAATATAATAGACTTATCCCCTCAGAAGCGGTAACCCCCGTAAAAGTTCTGAGGCAACTTTTCAATTTGATAATGGCTCACTTGAAGTTCCCATGTACGGAATTCTATAATTAATACCATCAAATAACATTTTAACTGTATATTCATATATACTTTCATAAACACACCCCAAACCGCAAAGGGTCCCCCCGGCAACTTAATATCAACCATAATTAACATCGTTTTATTACACTTTTTAGTATGTTCCTATTCTACATTTGTAGAGTTGTATTATTCTTCTAAAAGAAAATAAAGTTAAATCGTCCCTGCCCTATATATTAATTAAGGCGTGCCGCAGCTGATCATGGTAGCGGGAATCATATCAGTAGAATAGAGCAAAATAATGTTTAATTTTCCAGTATAACTCCTATTCCATTGATTTTAAGGAATTTATTGGTAGAGACTAATGACTCAAACAATTGGACACTTACTGGCTGATTTTCTACCCAGAATAAGAATAATAACTGAATGTGACACCATCAATCCCGGTTGCTTTCACCGAAGTTTCACATTATAGAGTATAAATTGCCGCATTATTGTTCTATTAAATAAAACATATTTCATGTATATATTAGACTCAACTTAATATTATTATAATTAAGATCGTTTTATCATACTGTTTTATGTGTCCCTAATCTACATTTTTTGATATCTATTATTCGCTTACATAGAAGTCTAGACTTTTTATAAACACTGCATTTAGGGGCTATGTGTCTAAACTTGAGCACTTACACATTGTGTTACGCTTTTGCTCTATTTTGGCATATAAATTACATGTTCATTTTAGTAAATGTAAGGATTACCCTAACGGACAGAATATATAAAATTAGACACCATTTCTGGAATACACTTTGGGAGGATTGATATTTGGTTACATTAGGAATATAAACTACACTTAAAATATCATGTAAAATCCCCTCAAAAGCGGTACCCCGGTAAAAACGTTCTTGAGCACATTTTTAGATTTATTAATAGCTCACTTGAAGTTTTTCATGTACAGGAAATATATCAATTAAACATCAAAATATCATTTAACTGTACATTCCTATAGACTTTCAGTAAAACACCCCCAAATCCAGAGGGGTATCCCCGGAAAATCTCTTGGGCTATTTTTTTGGATCTCACAAATGGTTCAGACGAATTTCTAATATCAGAAAAGTATAATTAGATACCAAAATTTTTATAATGTAATCGAAATTCATTACCCTTGGAGTAAAAAACACCCCCGTATGGGGTAGCTTTTCCCCGTGAAAAACACGTTGGGAATATTTTAGGGATGTTTGTAAATAGCACAGCGGAAGTTTTCTGATGCCCGAAAATGGATAATACCACTCCAAATCATTTAATAGGGCATCCTAACATTTTCGGTTTTAAAAACAACCCCTCCTAGAGTGGTACCCCCGGAAAAAAAAGCACTTGGGCATACTTTTAGATTTTGTAAATAGCTCAGCTGAATTTCTCATGGCCCGAAAAAACATGATATAGACTACTAAAATGATTTTTAAAAACAAAAAAACACGCGTTTTTTTTTAATTTAAAAACACCCCCCTTTTTGGGCGGGGGAGGGAACCCCCGGAGGAAAAGCACTTGGGCACATTTTTTCAAAAATCGGTCGGCCGGCCATCGTAATCAGCGGAAAAATCGTTTCGGTCAATTTGTCAATTAAGTGGGCAACATTTCCGCTGGTTGAGTGATTGTGAGCCCCGACTATATTGTGTAACCCGCTGTCAAATTACCCCATTCAAAGTTTGCCTTGATTCGTTGATTGATGAAACAGGTTCACCGTGAAAAGTGGAATAAAATGTCCTTCAACTACAAAAATCTCCTATGACTAATCCTGTCTGTTTTAAAAAAAATACTAAAATATTTGTCGTCATTGTTTTATTATATCCACGGTCTTTTATTGTCTGTACAGTATTTTGCTCTACTCATATTTAGAATAGTAACTTAGCGACTTGGCCAAATTTTATCTCCAGTGGGTCTGACAAATCGGCATGAATAATGTAAATTGCAGCGGAGGGATTAAACACCAAATAATGGAAATGGTTGGGGCTATAATTTCAAAATTATTTTAATACTAAAATATTTGTACTAATTGTTTTATCCACGGTCTTTTATCGTCTGTGCAGTATTTTCCTCTACTCATATTGAGCATAGTAACTTAGCGACTTGGCAAAACTTAAATGTTCTATCTTCAGTGTGTCTGTCAAATCCACGTGAATATTGCAAATTGCAGCGGAGGGATTAAATACCAAATAAATGGGAATGGTATGAATGGATGTTGAAGATCATTATGATATAATATGTTATAATATGGACCATTTGATAGACACAACAAACAACACAAATAAACCACTGAAAACCAAACTTGAGTTACATCAAACACAATGTCAGAACTTTGTCATTGTGAACAGAGACCATTTCCCTTATTTGTCAAAGACATGTTGTCTTTAAATGTTTTTTAATATTAAAATATTTCGTTTACAAGGTTTTACTGGGTTAATTGAACCAAACTTAAGTAGTAAGGATAAAGAAAGAGACAGGAGAAAAACAAAAAACAGGAACCTGAATACTTTAGCATGCCTTGATTGTGTATTCATCAGTCAAACTTGGAATGGCTTAAATTGTGGCTTACTTACGTAATCGCCTTGGTTCTAAAAACAGTGAAGCAAATCAAAGAAAATTTGAAGTGTGTTGAGAAAAGGATAGGCCGTACAGATATCTCGCAACATTTCAACATTAAAAAAGACAGGATTAGTACCAGGAGACTTTTCCAGTTAAAAGACATTTTATTCAACTTTTCAAGGTGAACCTACTTCAACGATCTAACGCAAACTTGGAATGGGGTAATTTGATAGCGGGTTACAAAATAGACTTTGTTTTCAAAACTAGTGAACCGTATCGGACAAAAATTGGACAGGTTGTACGAAACAAGTTCGTCATTCAGAATATGTTATAAAATTTGAGTACTTCTCCGTAATTTTGAAATTATAGCACCAACTGCGAGGATTGCATTTATTTTGGGACACTCTGTATAAGTAGAAAATAATTATTCCCTAGAGGCATCCAAATTGGATGCCAATTTGGATGCCTCTAGGGAAAGATTATTTTCTACTCACGTCTACCAACCTAGAGTACCAAGTAGTTTCAAATCAAAGTCGTAACTACCAGTTATGACTTTATTACACGCAACAGAAATTAAATCAAAATATCGTAACTACACGAAAGTAGGCCTAATTAACTTAACAACTCTTCAATAAACGGAGACTCCTACTTGAAATAATACATTGAAGTATGCATAATTATTACTTTTTCAAAATTCATTAGTACTGAGGAAAGTAAAGGAAAGTATGGAAGCTGAAAGAAGAAGAGACAAGAAAGAATTTTGAGATGAGAGTGGGTGAGCTTGTGGGGGATGATGTGTCGGATCTGTGGGAGTGTTTTAAGGAAGGGGTGTTTCAGGGAGGAGGAAAGGGAGGAGAGACAGGAAAGATACGGGGTGGTGGAATGATGAGGTGAAGAGGGCGATAGGGAGAAAGAAGGATGCGTATAAGGAAATGAGAAAAAATGGTACGGAAGAGAATAAAGTGAGGTATAAGAGATTGAAGAGCGAGCAAAGAAAGTGGTTGCGAGGGCTATGAAGGATGATGCTGAGAAGGGGGTGAGTGAGTTGAGGGAGAACCCAAACAAGGTTGTATAAGTTAGTGAAGGCAACGAGAGGAAGTGATGGAAAGTTGAATTTCAGTGAGAAAGATATTGGCCATGGGATCAAAGGAAAAATTGTTCATTTTTGATTACATACTTCGCAGAAGTAAACATTTTCCCGGTATAAATAATAATAAATATTATAATTACCATTTATTAGGTATGACAATTGTAAAGGTCGCAAATTTTCATGAAAATGAATAAAATGCCATCTCAATTTCTTTTCTGAATATCAGTGATCAAGGGACATGCACTGTGCTGCATTGACTCAAGCAACTAGTGGCGTTATTGATAAGTAAATCCACCTGGTATTCATTGGACAAAGCACCTCAGATTCCCCTTTGTTTATTTGGAACTGCAGAGCCATTGTTACTGTCCATGCAGCTGAAAAAATGTCAGGCGTTATAGACTCGGGAAGGAGGTGGAAAAGTTGTGTGACGAGGTGGAAACAGTGAAGGAGTTTACATACCTAGGGGACAGGGTTAGTGCGGGTGGTGGATGTGAGGCGGCTGTGACAGCCAGAGTAAGGTATGGGTGGGTGAAGTTTAGAGAATGTGGAGAGTTGTTATGGGAGAAGATTTCCTTGAAGATGAAAGGGATGGTGTACAAGAGTTGTGTAAGATCAGTGATGCTGTATGGGAGTGAGACATGCCTGAGTGAAAATGAGATGAGGATTTTGAGGACAGAGAGAGCAATGATGAGAGCAATGTGTGGTGTGAAATTCATTGATAGGATTTGATGCAGATGTTGGGTTTGGGGGAGGCGGCTGACTCACTGGCGAAGGCGAATGGTGTAAGATGGTATGGGCACGTGCTGAGGAAAGATGAGCATGTTTTAAAAAGGGCTTTTGAGTTCGAGGTGGGTGGTTTGAGGAGGAGGGGTCGACCAAAGAGGACATGGAGGAAGCAAGTGGAGGAGGAGAGTAGGAGGGTTGGGTTGAGGATGGGGATGCATTGAATGCTCCAATTCTTTTCAGTTAGTCGGCAGGTCGCCCAAGTACTATTGTTCACACTAAAAATTGTTGGACAGGGTCATTTTACACGGGCTTTCACAAATACAATAGGCAAACGACCTTGCCATTGTTCACATTCCCTGTACACGTCTGCAGTTCAAATCGATGGAAACCAGGCTCAAGTTATAGCATATGGTAATTCAATTCCATGATATGGCAGTAAATGTAAGGTTATACATTTTCCGTGGTCTTCGCTTTCTTAAAAGAGATAGAGTAACACGTACACAGACTTTTTTGTAGCACACAATTCAATTAATGATTTGGGGATGCTTTAAAATTTGGTGGGATTTCCAGAACTTCAGAGACCACGCTTTTTCAAAACTTAAAATTCGTCGCTTTTAATTCGATGTTTTTAACCCCCAAACACCCTTTCACGTCATATTAGACCAACTTAGATATGTAGTTGACATTCTGCAACAGTAATACATGATTTTATAATGAATTCAGGTATTTTGGACCTCAAATCATGACATTTTCCAGAGCGTTTTCGACCAGCTATTGAGGTCACATCGATTGTATTGTCTTCTCGTGTACAAGAAAATAATGCATGTTGGCTTGACCTCCTGATTGACTGTTTTCAAAACGGTCCGAAATTGTTCGTATCGCTTACGTCCCTAGAGGAAAATGACTACCAACCTGACCAGGGATTTTTTGGAAGTGGCAAAATATGGCATTTAGGGATTTAAGGGATATAGTCCCAAAGAGCCGGAAAAATATAGGCCTACTTACACTCATTTCACCATTTGATCATGTGATTAGAGTTCAAAATGTAACAATGGTCTATATATCCTATGAGGTCATTAATACTTACCATCTAATTTACATACTTAATGTCAATATGACCACCACACAAACAATTTGAGACTAGAGAATTACCCCAGGATGATCTTGAGCCGTTCTGAGCCTAGATTCAGGAATTTATTTGGGGGGGGTGCGGATTTGCCAGAAGTGGACCTTTTTTTGTCGAGAAGCAATTTCTTTCGGCTCGCTGCGCTCGCCAGTCGGCCCAATTTTTTTTAACGTGCATAAAAATCTGAATAGCGGGGCGGGGGGTGGGGGGGTGGGGTATGGAGGAATTAGACTTCAACGGCGTTAAGAAACAGTACAATAGTAATGCGTAATGCAGTAGTGTTGACCCTTACAATAACAGCTTTTAGACAGGCGCCAAACTTCAACATGACAAAGCGGACCTTCAACATGACAAAGCGGACCTTCAACATGATAAAGCGGACCTTTGTCATTCTGGGGGGGCTACGGCCCTGCCTAGATTCCTGAAAATAATGACCGTAGATATGGCAAACTATACCTTTTTAATGAACAAATAAATAAGTTGGTGTAGGTTTAAAAACAATTAGACTTGTTTTAATTTTGACCCCTGTACAAAACTCACCCCTCCCCATTTTTTCATGTTCCCGATTGTTGATGTCTCTATACTTTTGACACATTATTCTGTGACAATTTAAAAGTATTTAGAAGTATTTTTCTGTTGCAATTTTTTTAAGGTCACAGAACAACTTTCTTGCACTAAACACCTCAAACATGCCTTAGCAGTGAATATCAGATGTTGACAAGCAGTGTCTTTAACAAGGAGAGGACTACTTCGAGGTAGCCATGCTTCTGAGCACAAACAAAACGAATCAAATAAACGAAAAGAAGGTTATTCAATGCTTTTTCAGAAACTTGCACCATATAACGGGTGTAATAGTTTGTTGCTGTAAGGAAAACTTTTCATAATCTTTATGAAACCTTACTGGTAACCAACCACTTGTTCCTGACAATCAAAGTTTATTAAAATATTGGTTTGGGTGGTGCAACTTGGAACTGTTTTTTAACTGTGATGATTGAAATCACTAGTA
Source organism: Ophioderma brevispina (assembly GCA_023653785.1). Lineage (NCBI taxonomy): Eukaryota > Metazoa > Echinodermata > Ophiuroidea > Amphilepidida > Ophiodermatidae > Ophioderma > Ophioderma brevispina. The sequence goes on from JAMKCH010034296.1 coordinate 46,996, forward strand.
GGTCCATTCTCCGATAAAGTGTTCAAAAGTCGTTTTTGTGTCGCTCACAGTCATGCACAGTTTAAAGCTTGTTTTTGGCCTTTAAGAGTGAATGTTTATGAATATAAATTATACTTAGGAGTTATGTTTTCAAAAAGACCCGGACTAGATGTTGTAACCGGATGGGAAAGTATCAAGCAATGCATAATTCTTGCTTTTTCGCCATGTCGCCAGCCCAAATCCGTTCTTTAAATGTGTCCCTGCTCGCTACACAAGAGCGCATATCACAGATTCCATTGCATTTTTATCAGCCTCTATTATGCACTAATTGTTAAGTTTAAAACATGATAATATTGGATTATTAAGTTTCGCAAGAGTTCTCTGAGAGCATGTCGCCAATATTGCAGACAGATACGTTACCATAATTCGAATGGATACAAAATTGCTAAAATAACTGAATACTATGTTCCAATATGTGATAAATCGAGAAGATGGCAATGTTATATTATACATGTTTTGCATAAAAATCTGGTTTCAACGTAACAATTTCCAGCCCTAGTAATGATAGAAATCCCTCCTGTTACGTTCATACCGCGACAGATACGTTACATCTCTCTTGCTACGCTCTTGCAATATGGTGTGATACATAAAGTCGAATACCACACCATGCTTTAGTATGAAGGTAATACCTGATAACGTATAGAGACTAAGTCGGTGAAGCACGTACTTTCATCAAGAACAGCACGACTAAGAAAAAGGACCGACAGATACGTTATACGACAGATACGTTACTTAAGTGTTAACGTTACAATATACTAAAACTCGGATATATTTTTAAGATCACCCATGCATTGTTCCGTGTTCTGAGAATATTAAAGTTTACGATTTTCAATGATTTTCAGGAATTCCTTAATGTTGATATTTCGTCATTTTGGAGACCAAACTTGAACACTTTAACGGAGAATGGCCCAGTAAACATTTTCACTTTATATGGGAAAATTAAGTGAGCAAATTGGATATTTTGTTAGCAATGGTGGACATTTGAACTGCCTTATGTTGATATTTGGTATGTGCTAATAAAACATATTTGAAAATAGGACATGTGAACTGCCTTGAAGACGATTGGTTGAAAATAGTAGACAATTTGACTTGGAAAATCTATACTATATACGTACTCGGGAAAGAGAAATATCACTGTTCATTCAAGTCTTATTCCACAAAGAAAATCCCGACTCTCTCTCTCTGTCATTTAGTTGTTCTAAGTTGTAACGAGTGCGTAAACCACTAACATGACGATTTGACTATGCCGGTGGGCATTCACCACAGTCCTATGTTGTGTGTACACTGGACTTAATGTAATCATATTTATGGTGTAAGTAGTAAGCCCGGTCTCGATAGAAATAAACGTTATATCCATTCCATGCGTTTAGAGATCACTCTCCAGACCTGAGATAGTAGAAAGCTCTTTAGCTGCAGTAATCTCTTGGCTACCCCAATTTTCCCAAATCAAAAGAAGATGACGAAACGGTCGTCTGCCGCCCCTGGGATGGTATACGTGTTGGCGTTCTACCACACGATTACAGCCTAGGTGAAGTAGTTGCTTCGAAGGTCCTTTAGGTAGACCCAATATTGGATTGGCCGTCAAAACGGCCAAGACCTCTCCGAACTGATATTGACTATGTTTATTAAGACCTACGTAGACAACTAGTACATCTCCCTGTTCTCTTCCAACCCATAGTGTATCCTGGACAATGATAATAGAGCTAACTTTGACCTGCACATTTTCTTGGGATATTAGATGACTTTCACTCAATGTGAAGCGATCATCGTCGTCGTCGTCGCTACATTCTACTGGCAAGTACGAGGGTTGAGGAGCTGATTGCGATGCGAGATTAGCAAAGCCTTCACTATCTATCACTTTTTTTGGCAGATGGGGATTGAAAAGTAGATGTTTTGTCTCCTTATTCATTTCTGATGAAGAGCTGCCGCTTTCCACGACACCTAACAGATTTGTTAGACAAGATCCTGGGCGTTGCAAGCCATTTCCACAGTCAAAGCTTCCTATCAACTGGCGAGATTCGGCATCATATCGTATTATTTGGTGCGAGCCATCCACAAAACACCAGATGCTGCCACCACTATAGGATAAACCTCTTACCAATTGGTTTTCACCTGAAGACACTGATATGACAGTGGGATCTAAAAGACCATCTGAAGTGTTCAGCACACGAAGAGTGGTTCCGCAACTAACCCAGATTTCATTCCTCTCCTTAGCTGGTTCGATGCAAAGACATGGCCCCGCAATTCTATCGCTTAGTGTCAGTCTCTTCACTTCACTCCACTCACCTATTGCTATATCAATTTGAGGTTGATGTTTGTACATCACAATTTTGCCATTATTCAGACCGACATACAGAAGGCCAGGAGAAGGCGCATGGTCGGATGTCTGAAAGTACATTGATAAAAAAATCGCAATGAATTACGGTGGTGCTTGTAGTCTATAGCATTTATCACTCATTGTCATGCATCCTTTATTCAACATTGTCATATAATCATTTATTCCGCTGACATTCTGTTTCGTGTTACCGACATTTTAATAATTATTATTGTCATCACCATCATTATAATTGTTTTTGATATTGCATTTTTATTCATAATAGCCATCGTAATCGTCGTTGTAGTCATCACCTTATATAATACTTACCATACTACCTTTCTCGGTATAATACAAAGCTGTAGGATCAGATTCAGATGACATGTCAAACTGCTTCTGAAGAACAAGTCTATCCTCAATCAAACTGTATATATCAATGGTCCGATCCTGGTAAATTTAAAAACAAATAATTATTGTGTCGACATGTCGATAGGTAATAGGTGTGGCATATACGGCACTTTAGAAACAATAGTCTCTGGTAACATCAAGTTCAACTTTAATGAATAAAGCACATCAAAAGTATACAAGCAGTAGAGACTAGACACTATAAGTTTACATGAAACACTTTACAGATTTGTCGATTAGTGAATTCAATTGGGTACTTTCGAAAATGTCTTGATTTCTTTTAAATTACACTGTGTGCCTAATTTGTGGCAATTTGCCCTGGCGTCTGGTAAATTATAGTGGTGCTCCTAGTGATAAAACGGAAATTCACATCATGCGCTGGTTCCTTGCGCCTTGGGCCTATCTTCATGGCTCGGACTCTTTGGTCAGTTGTGAATTGGTGAGAGACCAAAGTTGCAGGGAACCAGCGTATGACCTGGTACGACCTTTCTTCGACCAGGGACAACGGAGAGCAAATTGTTGATGTATTATATTGAGTGAAAATCGGTATCTATCTATAGAGAGAGACTTACAGATGTACCCATCACATGAATTCCGTCAAATGCCAGACCGCAAAAAACTTGTACTCCATCATGATGTGCAACTTTGATGACCTTTCCAACATCCCCTGTATACATATCGTGATCCATGACGTGTCCATCACTATGCCACACGTATACATGGGAAGCTTCAACTTCCTACATTGAGAGGCCCATAAAGTCACAGAAAATAAATATGAAAATATCCACGAACATACACATTTAGAATAAAAACATAATTAACACCAGACAGGCCGACAAATTTCATCTTCCCCTCCCGGGATCTTCCTCTGGGGGGCACTTTGTTCAGTATCACGGCGCAAAGCTTTGGAATGATCTTCCAGAGTCCATCACAACAATTGCAGACATAATTTTAAAGCTCAACTGAAAAATCATTTCATCAACCAGTACAATTCTTTTTAAATATCTCCCCAAGTCCTTATTTCTCTCCTCACCTTTTCTTCATCCCATTTCTATCTCTATTCCTTACCTTTTCTTTACCTCTACCCCTTCTATCTCTGCTTCCTCATTATGAAATATTATTACATACCTCAGCAAGACATGTTGAAAAGTCTGTCCTTCTTGTCCAAACCCGTATTCCCGTTAAGTGTTTGTTTAACTTAGATATATTGTTTGTTTTGTTTGTTTGTCTCTGTTCTTTGTTATGTATATTTTCCTATGTAATATTATATATCACCCCTTACTTGTATCATTTTTGTAATATTGAGTATATTTAACTTGTATGTATTACAGGGCCAGCAATAACCATAAGCCCTATCGGGTTGTCCATTACTGGTCCTAGCATATCATATCCCTCACCAGTTCATCTTATTACAGTCTACAATTGATTCTTTATGTATTATTATATAATATACTGTTAATACATTTCTGTCACGTTCGATATGTTTTGCTGAATAAACTGAATAAACTGCAAAAAAAAAAACAAAAAAAAACACATAATTAAAATAGTTAAGAATTATCTCTGCTCAAATGTTTGATTTGGATTTTGAGAGGGGGGGATAAAAGGCTGTCAGAAAAGAAAAACGTTCATTTAGTGCATTTGGACAAAGGAAGTTATGTCTATTTGCTACGGGACAAAATGAAAAGTCCTGAGCACAAAAAGCGCTCGTTACAAAGAGCGTACAGAGGTGCTTTTGGTTTAAAAACATTTAACTCCAAATAATTGTTATGCAGGTTATAAAAGGATTGAATATCCCGACTTGGCAAAAGAAATGCTGAGTGAAAAAAATGTTTCGCATTGTCCCAGAAAGTCAAGTCACGGAAAGTCAAGATGGTGGTGTAGATTTCTTTGATCAGCAAGTTCTCAGTTTTAACTACAAAGTAAGCTTGGGGAATCAAAGTGATCCATTGAGGTTTTGTTTAAAACAAGCACATTAAAGCGAGGGACCATTTTGAAATGTTCGCTGTAAGGACATCTTTGAACTGCAGGGCTTCTTTCAATTCTGGAGCATTAGACTAGTGCTACGCAGTTGGACATCTTAGTATACCACCTGTAATATCAAGGGCCGTCTTGAATGTATAATGTGATCGCCATTATAATGTTTTGCACATTCAATTCTTGACCCAATCAAATTAATAAAACTTATAATTAATTTTATATATTATTAAATAAAGTTCAGATATTTGTGCACAGTGCTCATTGTTTGGTTTTAAAGGGTATTCCTTGGCATCCACGAGGGGACTTCGGAACCTAACGTACAAAACATTCTTCTGTAAGAACCACCTACAACCTGACGAACGAAATCACAATAGATGCCAATCTATAACAACGGTATGCAATACAACAAAGTAATACTGTGGAGTGGCTTTCAAATGTGACAAAGTGGCCATGTCAAATTGGGATTAATTAAGGTGGTGTCATTTGTCGAAAATCATATCAGATTTTGCCAGTTCTTGTCTACAAATTGCCGAAAAGCAAAGCTTAAAAAAAGTATTCAAATTTAGAACTGAATAGATGAGATGGGTATGTAATTGTGTCTAATTGTTTTATGGTATAGTTCTACTTTAATATTGTTAGTATTGGCAGGTTGAGTGTACTAAAAACTACTAACAAACTTGAGTTTGCTCATTCGTTTTCTTTGAAAGAATTAGAATGATTTTATTCGGTTAGCAACACAACTTCCGGTTCCTTTAGTGTACTAGGGAGACCTGACATATTGAATCTAAGCTCACTACATCAAACAGATTAAAACTTTGGACTTGGGCAATTTAGATGACTGTCTCTAATATAAGATTATTGCAAAATCACCGTGAACCTTTAACATACCGTTTTGCATTGGTAGACGTCAGTGTAAAACAAGCTATCAGTATCACTTTCTAAACGTCTGCTCACCGGTGCAGGCACATAAAACTGATGTATCTCATGATAGGCTATCTCTTCCACTTGGTTCTTTCGTCGGGATTCTGCCAAACACGCTCAATTAGGCCTACCATGTGTGGCAATTGGGGCCGGCATGCTTGTAGTTGTTTGTAACCCTGGGCGAGAGCCAGTCGTGACATGTGCGATGGTTGGGCGAGGATGTTGTATTCATGAATGGTAATGTCCCGGTTGATGATGTGGATAAAGAAGAAACATTGCGAAGGAAAACCAGTCGATCTGGGATGATTGAATATAACGTAATATACAATTTTTAAAAATCATGCCATTGTAACTGTAGCATGTAGAGGAGTGTTTTCTTTTTGTGGTAAAAAAAATTTATTTATTTTCTGTATATTTGAACATTTTGAGAAATGGTGGCTATGACAATCAGATGAACTTAAACCAAACCAACCAAATGCATATTTATGAACGTCATTGTGTTAGGACCAACCTAGAAAAAGTCGTGAACAAGATCTGTTTAGATGTTTTGCCTAATACTCTGTTAAAATACAAAGAGTTTCGTCATTGGTACCCTCAACTAGAGGTGAGGAGGTGAAATACTCCCTTAGAAGTGCTCAAATATTGACCGTACCTAAAACACGTACCAAACGTTATACTCAAACTGCAATTCCATACATGTAAGACTTTTAAATGAAACCTTCATGGTTTCGCTAAAATTTTCCTGCTTTGATGCAATATCAGTTTTTTGGAATATTTAATAATCCGTGCACTGCTGCATGCTGTTATGCGGCGAGATATGATCGGAGGCGCGGCGTGTAGGGAAACAACAGGACGTCAAATAGTAGATGCTGAAGCCAGCGCCAAAAAGCCGTAACCTAACCTTCTTTTGCGCATTGCGTACTATCTCCATAGGCGTGGTTGTACGAATTATTCATTATTCATCATTTGCATTAGAAATTTACCGTTTCCAGGCCAACAGATTACGGCGCATGCAAGTTCGCGTGCGAGTTCGAATGGATGAAGGAATGAATATTTTATTACTTGTCAAGCAAAACGGTTACGTTGGCCGCCTATGCTTTAACGCGGGGCGTAACAACATATACCTTTATTCAATTATGTGTAGGAAATAGGGGTATTGCGTGCGTGGTGTGTTGTGCGAGTGTTGAGTTTGTGGTTGGGTATGGATGCATGTGGGGGGCGAGAACGAGTGAGGTGTGCCTTTTGTTGTGTGGTATGATAGGCAGGCATATGTAAACGAGTGAGAGCGGCTTTTGTTAGTGGTGCGTTGTTTGAGTGTCTTTAAATTGGAAAGGTATTTGTGATTTATACCATGTATAGACCTATTCAATATGACGTCAGCACCAGACTGGTGGTGAACAAGATGCATACATCCCAGGACTACAATTCATTAATCTGTCAATCGATCCATGTTTAGCGATGCACTTATGTATTGATTTAGTACTGGAATGCGTCTATCGATCTTGTCCACCAAAATAGATGGATATTGAAATACGGGTATTCATACTTCATTGTTTTTATTAATATATTGTGCTTCTTAGTAAGATTATCTGCCAATATGCTTGATTCAGATCTTGTGTTTTTTAATAGGTTTTGTAAATATGTTTTATTCATATCTTGTTTTTAAAGTTTTGTAAATATGTTGTAATCAGTGGTAATTCAGTGCCGACTGCGATAACGAAGTTGTAATTAATAACCTGAATGAAAAACACCTTGAATGCCAGGTGAGGACCGCCGCACGATGCTAACAATGTACCAGGACCATGAGCGTAACTCTGCGTAAGTTGCGGGGGACTGAGTGGCTGGAACAAGAGAGATTATCATCCCGTTTGATCTTGGCAATAATTACAAAACAGTATCTGTAATTAATTGACCAAGTAGGTTAACCTATAAATATGATTGAATTCTGCCGACCCTCATCTGACAGTTCTATAATGCAGCCTGAAACATGATTCTACAAATAATAACTCTTAACTCAAATAATGTTTGCAGGGTTATTAAAATGAATATCCCGATTTGCAAAGAATTGCTGAGTGAAAAAATGTCGCATGTCCCAGAAGTCAAGCACGAAAGTCAAGAGGGTGGTGTTGTAAGATTTTCTTTGAACAGCAAGTTCTCAGTTTTAACCTACAAAGAGCTTGGGACAAAGTGAATCCATTGAGGTTTTGTAAAAACAAGCAATTAAAGCGAGTGACCATTTTGAAATGTTCGCTCCGGGGGCCGGATGTAAGGACATCTTTGAACGCAGGGTTCTTCAATTCTGGACATAGATAGTGGCTCGTCGTGTGCGAATCATTAGTATAACCTGTAATTAGTCAAGGACGTTCTTGAATGTATTATTGTGATCGCTATTATAATTGTTTTGACATTCCAAATTCTTTGACCCAATCAAATTAATAAAATTATAATAATTGATATATTATTATAAATAAAGTTCAGATCATTTTGCACCCCAGCTGCTCCTTTGTTGTGTTTAAAGGGTATTCCTTGGCATCCACGAGATTCGTAACAAAGTACAAAACATCTTCTGTAAAGAACCACTTACAACCTGACGAAATCACAAATAGCTGCCACATTCTATAAACAACGGTATGCAACTACAAAAGTAATACTGTGGGAGTGTGCTTTCAAATGTGAACAAAGGAGGCCCAGGTCAAATTGGATTTAATACGGTGGTGTCATTTTGTCGAAATATCATCTCGGAGATTTTGCCAGTCGTGTCTACAAATTGGAGCCCGAAAAGCAGAAAGCTCAAATAGTATTTCAAATATTAGAACTGAATAGATGAGATGTGTATGGTAATTGGTCTAATTGTTTTATGTATAGGTCTACTTTAATATTGTTCGTATTGCAGGTGGATGTTTACTAACAACTACTAAAACTTGAGTTTGCTAGTCGAGTTCTTTGAAGAAATTAAGAAAAAAAATGATTTTATTAGGTTAGCAACACAACTTCCTGTTCATTAGTGTACTAAGGGACGACTGACATATTGAATCTATGCGCACTACATCAAACTCACCGTGAACCTTTAACATACCGTTTTGCATTGGTAGACGTCAGTGTAAAACAAGCGATCAGTATCACTTTCTAAACGTCTGCTACGTCGCAGGCACATAAAACTGATGTCATCTCATGATAGATAAATACTTCTTTTCACTTGGTCTTTGTCGGGATTTCTTGACAACCACCGCGCCTAGGCCTACCATGTGTGGCAATTGGGTAGCGATGGCTGTAGTTGTAATATTGTAACCATGGGCGAGAGACAGTCGTGACTGTGCGATGTGGCGATGGATGTGTATTCATGAATGGTAAGTCCCGGTGATGATGTGGTAAAGAAACATTGGCAGAAGGAAAACCGTCGATCTGGGGATGATGAATATAACGTAATATACAATTTTAAAAATCATGCCATCACTGTAGCATGTAGAGGCGTGTTTCTCTTTTGTTGGTCAAAAAAAAGCAGCATCCAACAAGAATTTTGAAACATATTTCAGAAATGGGCTACTGACAATCATATGAATTAAACCAAACCCAACCAAATGCATATTATAAGTCAATTGGTTCGGACCCAACCTAGCACCGTCGTGACAAGATCTGTTCGATTTTGCTAAATACTCTGTTAAAATCCACAGAGTTTCGTCATTGGTTACCCTCAATAGATGTGAGGAAGTGAAATACTCCCTTAGAAGTGCTCATATTGACGTACCTACAACACGTACCACAACGTTCGCTCCAACTGCCAATTCCATCCCTGATAAGCTTTTAAAGTGACACCTTACCTGAGTTTCGCTACCTTGTTCCGGCTTTTGCTGCCTCTCAGTTTTTTGGACTCTTTTTATCCTCCGTGCCCCAAATGGTTAAGAATAACACGCCCCAGTAACCAAGCGAAAAAACAACAACAACCAAACCCACCCAATGCTGCATGCTGTTATGCGGCGATATGACGTGTGTGAGTCCGTGTAGGAACACAGACTTCATATAAGTAGATGCTGAAACGCCAGCGCAACGCAGGAACATAACCTTCTTTTGCCGCATTGCGTACTCATCTCCATAGCGTGTGTACGAATTTTTCATTATTAATTCATTTGCATAGAACGATGTAACGTTTCCAGGCCAACAGATTACGGCGCATGCAAGTTCGCGTGCGAGTTTCGAATGGAGAAGGAAGGAAAGGACATTTATAATTTTCAAAACACGCGTTCCGTTGGCCGCTATTCTTTAACGCGGCGCGTACAACATCTACCTTTATTCATATCTATGTGTAGGAATAGGGTCTTGCGTGACGTGCGTGTGTTGTGCGGTGTTGGAGTTTGTGGTTGGGTATGGAGCCGTGCGTGTGGGGGAGAACGAGTGAGTGTGCCTTTTGTTGTGTGGTATGATATGCAGGCATATGGTAACGAGTGAGGATGCGGCTTTGTTAGTGGTGCGTGTTTGACGTGTCTTTAAATGAAAGTGGATATTTGTGATTTATACCATGTATAGACCGTATTCAATATGACAACAGCCACCAGACATGTTGGGGGACAAGATGCATACATACATTCCAGGACTACAATACATTAAGCTGTCAATGATCATGTTTAGCGATTGCATTAGTGATTGTATGAGTACTGGAATGCGTCTATCTTGTCCACCAAAATAGCTGGCTATTGAATACGGTCTATTCATACTATCATGTTTTTATTATATATGTCTTAGTAATATTTATATGCCAATTATGTTTATTCATATCTTGTGTTTTTTAATATGTTTGTAAATATGTTTTATTCATATCTTGTGTTTTTTAATGTTTTGTAAATATTGTTGTAATTCAGTTGTAATCAGTTTCGGCTGAGATAACGATATTTTGTTAATTAATAAGCCTTGAATGAATAAACCTTGAATGAGGTGGAACGGGACTGTTTGTACCATGACCATGAGCGTAACTCTGCGTAAGTGAGCGGGACTGAGTGGCTGGAACAAGAGAGATTTATCATCCCGTTTGATCTTGGCAATAATTACAAAACAGTATCTGTAATTAATTGCAAGATAACACAAATATGTCTGCCCTCTGCTGTCAACCCACGTCTGCGCGACACGAAAACCAACAACTCGCCCCATTTTTAAATTAATAATGTGTGTTGTACGCGCGCTTTTGTATTCATGTTTTCTGAGGTGAATCGATAATTACTAACAAAGTAGTCGGTCCACACGGTGGGCCATAAGTCACTTATTACCGGATCTAAATTTGGTCCTAATAGTATCGGGAATAAAGTGCAGTGGAAACAAGCATTGACCGGATCGCAATTTGGTCTGTATTTGTATTGGAAATAATGTACATGAGAACTAGCAATACAGTCGGCATTATGGCTTAGTTCCGACGTCTGTAGCTTATTACCGGTACGTGGTCAGTTTGCTTTTGCAGCTATATTCTTAGCGATTGGTGATGAGGATAAAGTTACACCTCTGCTGCTCATCCACCACATGAATAATGCAGCTTTGCTAGAAGAGGAAGAGGCACGGAGAAGCCGGCTTTGCTTGTACATTCGAAACAGGCAGAATGCTGAACTGGCTTTCCGGGCTTTACTTCACATCACCATCGATGGTGAACACCGGAAAACACGAAAAGTTCGTATAAAGCGCAGTACACGTTCACACGTACTTTACTAGTACCGGTGATAAGTTTATTATCGGGTTTAACTTCGGCATTAAATCGTCGGTTTCAAGCCTCGTATGTCCGATAGATTTAAATCCGATGCTCGTTCTCACTGCCACATTATTTGCGATACTAATACCGACCAAATTTAGATCCGGTTAGAAGTGGCTTATGTCCGACAGTGTTGACACGATTGTCGTCAATGGGCGTGTTGGGTTATTGACTGATTTTTAAAAATTGCAACGGATTATTATCCTGATCAAAATAATACTAGTAATAACTACACGTGTAGACGAAGCAAGTGTTACATCATAATCCTTAAATGATCGACGTATACAAAATGAGTTTGCCTTAAAACTTTGGAAATGCACTGTTTTTAGACCAATTTCGACGCGTATCACGAATCGATTCACGCTGTGATTTTTAGCTGGCTCGGCCGTTCACGAATCAAACTTGATTCACTTAGACCAAGATTCCTCCTACCAAACACAGCTGTTTGACCCCATGCAAATTGTCTCTTTTATTTTTAGAGCAATTTTAAACAATGGCGACACAATTTTGACAGCTGATATAAGTAGGGACATGCAAGAGCTATTACCACCGCAAAAATCCATTGCGGGAATCTTGCCATATACGCCTACAAAGGTCATAATTTGTATGTTATAGCGCCCTCTATATGCCTATTTCCCATAGAAAGATGTGTAAAACTAGATTTTTATGAAAAATCACATTTGCCCGCAATGAAATTTCATTAAATTTACACAGGATGTAGATACTGGTATAAATACTCCAAATCAGTTGTCAAAAGTGTGTTGCCGTTGATATTTTTTGTTTTATTCTCGTTTTGTCATAATAAATGAGACTTTCAAACAGCTGTGCAAATAACATGCAATCCGCTCACATGTTTTCATCGAAACCAATGAAGAGCGATTGCCCACTGTCCAAAGTTTAATATTTTTCGTGTTAACCTGGTTTTGTATGACGTACCTTTTCATCAAAAGCCAATCCTTTGGTGATCTCAGGTGCACAGAATGCATGCCGTCCTGTGTCGCCTCTAACACCACCTATGTCCAATTCCTGCGATATGCCATAATCTGACAGCTTGATGTTGACTGACGACTTGATATCAGTTGAAAACAAAAGAACATTGTTGGTTTTGATGTCTGCATGGATAATGCCCAAATTATGAAGGTAGTCGATAACTGAAGCCAGTTGGAAAGCAATCTTGAAAGAAAGCAAGCGTGGAAGAATAGGTCCGTGGACCACTGCCGCTCGTACAAAGCTGTCTCTTCTTCCTTTATACACTTCGCTCACATACGATGCTAAATCACCTTCGGACGCTAGTTCCACAGCGAAACACAAATGGTGAATCGAAACTCCAACAAGTTGAAGAACATATGGGTGGTTGAGTTTGGACATCATTCTCACCTCATACCTTAGTCTAGGAAATATTGTTATAATCGACTGCAGAATTTCCGCAGTAGGTGACGTATCGGCTACATTAGCCGCTTTCAGTGTATCCGATGTTGTTGTGTCTGTTTCTTGCAATGGAACCAGTGAATGAGTGCCCGAAACAGGAGGAGTGGAAGAAGATGATGAAGACGACGATGATGTTGATAGCTTATGACCATTTTCTTTGCTTCTTAAGAGTATTTTCACAGCAACAGATCGGCCACAATATTTTCCCGCATACACATCACCAAAACTACCTTTGCCGAGTTGTACTTGGTCCAAAATCAACTCATCCATTCGGAGATGCTCTACAGCTAGATCAGCCAAGAACAAGTCAGGAGCGAGTCTTTTCAAAGATACTTGGCGATTTGGATGCCGTGGGCATTCGATACACTCGTGCCCTCTCAAACAAATGGCCTGTATCAAATCTTCCAGTGGAAAGAGGTGGCATCTATCTATTTCTTGGGTCTGACTGGCTCCTGCGGCAGAATATTGGTTGTTCTGAGTGTTATGCTCACACATTGGGCAAGGAACTAATCTTGCAACAGAAGGACTCCCATCTTGACGGTTTTGGTTAGACCTATAGAATGCAAATATTAATACAATTTGCGGTAAGTGTTGTAAGGGGTGACTTTAAAACTTAAGCGCCAGTTTATAGCGCGTGTCAACCGTGTTCCATTTTTTAGAAAAAATAAAACCAGTTCCAAAACGAAAGAACCGGACGAGTGGCTACTACCTGAGCGGGAAAAAGAATCAAACCGGAATAGTGACATTATCTATACTAATTATTAGAAAGAAGGGTAGTTATTGGCTTTCTCATTTACTTCGCGTAATCATCTCTTACCTGGATACCATTCCTTAATGAGCTTTTCGATGTGGTCGACAACGAATCCTAATGGAGTAAACGTTCCGTTTTTGCTTAGTATCGTAATACGCAAGCCTGGGTCTTCCCGGTCAGGTGCCCGAGGAAGCAGCATCGGCTCTATCTTGATTTGCCCATTTTCATGATGAATATACATGGCTTCTTGACTTACGTAGGTTTGCACATGTTCCAAGCGAATGCTGTGAGGAAAAAACAGCTAAACATTACGAGGGGTAAAAAAATGGGGGTTCGGTCCAAAGACATACGGAGCAATTTAGGTATTTTTCTTGACTCATGATTTACCTAAAAGGATTCTGGCTATGCTGTTTGATCGAGACCAGTAATAGTGCCACCAGACGACTCCAGAATCCCGGCGGCGTGTAGGCCATTCGATACCATCTCATCAACTTATGTCTGTAGGGAGTTTCTCCGATATGCTCTATACATGGTGGACCACGTGGAAGCGCAGCGGGAATCACATAGCTCTGAGATTCATGCAACGTAGGAGAACCGGGCTCTTTATAAGAAAAAAGAACTATGAACATGCAAATGTAAAATATATAACTCTTTATCAATTAGAGATCGTATAATCGATCGTTTCGTTTACTGCACTTTAGCGATTGAAACCCCTTTCACCGTCGGTGTTACAAAGTTACAGTGTTGGAGCGAGTCCGGACTCGTGGGTCCGAAGACGAGTTCCGAGTCCATCAGCGTCGAGTCCCAGTCCGAGTCTGAGTCCATCGGGCTTGAGTCCGAGTCACGAGGTATGAGTCCTGTCACATGGGACGGATCGGTCCGAGTCCGAGTCCGAGTCCGAGTCCGAGTCCAGAGAATGTGGGCTTGAGGCTGGGCTTGAACTAATTCAGACACCTAAATAGTGCTAATTTAAATATTATAGTGGGATTGAAAATTACTTTGACAGGAGTTATGCACACCCCTCGTGTAAGCGCAAGCAGCACAGATGATTACTGATCAAATTAGCATCTAGAAACGAGGTGCAACATTCCTCCTGGCTCGCGCAGACCATGCATGCTTGTGCTTGTCCAACAAAATAATCAGACTGTAGTTACTTTTTTCAATAACATTTATTTATGGTCTAAAATGCATTTCCACCCTGTTGTAACTGATCACCAGTCAAATTACCAGAAAAAGGAATTCATCAAGTCCTATTTGTTTTTCAATTCCAAAAACTTTAAATTTAAATATAATCAGATCTCTTCAATTTCAAGCCTTTTTTGAAATTCAAGTATCTATATAGCTCTAGTTTCATGCTAACCTATGTGCGGCTTATATAACGTGCGTCCCATAATGGGCAATTACGCGAGTATATTTTCACATACAACTAAATATTATGTACCGAATCTAGATAGCTCTAGTTAGTTCATACAAAAATTTTAGGTTGTTTGGGGCGTAGTTGGCCACCCATGGCAAATATATACCTGGTCTGGCAGTTATTCAGGTTCACACTCTATGAGACTGCGTAGTATGCAGCACTGTATTATGCAACTACGTGTAGCTGTGTGAAGTTTGTAAGGCTGGCTAGACTTTACGCTGAAGGATTTTAAGCTGTATTTAGAATGAACACTGCTAGAATGATAACTACAATTTTGTAAATTCCATTAAAAATATAAATAATTACAATAGCTAATCTGACGTCAAAAGTGAAAAAGAAAACCATGGAATAAGAAACATGAAAAATTACTTTTAAAATAACTGTGAAATTGATTATAAAAAACATGTTTGTGCAATAATTAAAAAATAAAAGCATGTTTGTGTAGGCTAGCTCACACATTTTCAATTATTTTTTTGTTCGGACTCAGCCGGACTCATTTTGAGTCCACTGGGGTTGAGTCCAAGTCCGAGTCCAGCAGGTCCGAGTCCGAGTCCATGGGGCCTGAGTCCGAGTCCGAGTCCATGGGGCCTGAGTCCGAGTCCGAGTCCGAGTCCGAGTCCGAGTCCGAGTCCGAGTCCGAGTCCGAGTCCGAGTCCGAGTCCGAGTCCGGCAGGGTCTGAGTCCGAGTCAGAGTCCGGACTCGCTCCAACTCTGCAAAGTTACTAAAATTAACTAGAATTTGTAATTTGGAAAGTAAACCCTTACATACATTAATCAGGTTGTAACTTTGGTTTGCTAAAACTATCCCCACATATAAAAAAAAAAAAAAAAACCCCCCCCGGGGTCTGTTAGTAGGACAAAGCAATTTCAAATCTTGCCAGCAATTGAATATACTCTTTAAATCGCTCTTCACCAAATCCAGATGCTTTGCACAGATTTCTTAATCGTGATTCTCCAACAATCCTGCACTCATAGTTGAGTTATCGTTTTTCTGTCTTATCACCTTCACCAGTGTGTCCGACAACCAGGCAGGATCCAGGAAATACAGGCGTGTGAGTCTATACGTATAGTCTCGTACATGTAACAAGGCTCCACAATCTTGAAGGAAATCCACCACTGTCAAACAATAACAACAATGTAAACAAAACACTTAAGTGCATGAGGTCGTTTGCACTCCCGTTGGTGCATAACGGGTCCAAGTGGACCCCCCTTTGAAAACCACTTGCCGTTGGATTATTTACCAAAACTCTAGTCATTGATGGGTACACCAACCCATTTCTCCCACCCCAAAATGAAAAATTGCTTTCACGAAGGTCTTTTCCATAAATTGGCTCATAATAGTAGGACATACAATTACATTGCCGAAATTAAATAAAATACTCCAGTACGATTTAAGACGCTAAGCAAAATTTTGAATAGCGCAAAAATGCTTATTTAGTTGGGTCATTTAGAGCAATTCCTTGACCGTGGAGAGCAGAGCATCATTCTCAGTGGATGTGTCTTCTATGAAGGTTAATGAACAAATTTAGCGGGGGTGCCCCTCGTGAAAGTGTGGGCGGAATCCAGGAGGGGGAAAATTCATAATACAGGGGTCAAAAATAAAAAATGCTTGGATTGCTGTAAAAAGGTAACCAAAGTGTTCGTCTTGTCACAAGGATTAAAAAAGTCATTGTTATGATATATATATTAATATTTCTTGCATTGTGCTATGTTAGTTCGTGCGTGTTATTATATTATTGTCGCTTCAATTTTTATTTAAAAAACGCCTAATAAATGAAGCTTCATATTCCGATCAAATTATCGGATTTGTTTTGGTTTGAAAACAGAGTAGACACCATTCCCATACTGTATTTCCCAAATAAAAATTGAAACAGATGTTCCGTTTCTGTTAAAAGCCAAGATATTAAGATTATATTGAGATTAATTTGAAGTTTCTCAAAACAAAAAACACAAATACAATTTCAAAATAGTATACCTTCTTCAACCTCATCCGACGTTTCGATTGGAATTCCTAGATCTTGTATTTTCTGAATAGCGTCGGCTTCTGTCAAAATAGGTACATTGTTTCTTTGCGCATGTTCATCAAAATCAGCTTCTTGTTTCTCTTCCAATTCCTTCATTAATTTCTCCTTGAGTTGAATGCATGATCTCGGTACCTATTGACACATAACATTATATATCATACGTAGCATATGTACTCACGATTCGAGAAAAATACCATTTTATTTTATTTAACATAATTAATGTGTTTGCCAGAAAGATAGACCCAACTGTGAATAAAGGTACAATTTAATTTCAAACAATTTGTGAAAAAAGGGACCAAAACCTGTTTTTTGTAATTATGTTTGCTGTAACATGGCAAACATGTTTCTTATTCTCCCTTATTAGTAAATGTTAAAATAAAGATACGAAGTTTATTTGCAGTAGGTTATTAGTATTCTAATTTTACAGGCCATTCTAACCGCATTTCATTTTGTTTATTTGATTAACTGAGAAAATTTTTTTAGACAGAAAATTCCTCAGAGATAGATGATTAAGTAATTTTTAACAACAAATGGTTTGCAAAACATATATTACCAAATGGCAAGTTAAAACTTACCATCTGGTGTAATTTGAGGCATTTCGCTGGAAAAATCAGTCCTATAGAGAAGCATGTTGGTATTTCTGTCGTGTACGACAGAAAAAAAAAAATCATCTATTTATAACATAAACACAGCTAATTCACTAATTCGGCTAATTCACTTCACTTTAACCCATACCCCTAACGCCCCTAGAGGAAAATGACTACCAACCGCAAAAGGGAGGTAGCGTTATTTGTCTTGTTAGCTATAGGAACACTTTCCCCGTAAACACAAGGCAGGGACCTGCTCCGTGATTTTTGAAAAATGGCAAAAATGTGGCATTTAGGAATTTGAGGGATATAATAAGGTCGTAAATGAGAATTCTATTCCCAAATTTTTGGGAAGCAGATTTGAAGATGTTTTTCTATAGTTTGAAGGATGTTGAATCATAATAATTGGGTCCGACCTCTGGGTCCGACCTCTGGGAAAATTATATTTGTTTGTCCAATACAAATGTTAAATGTAAAAAAAACTGTATCCTCAGAAAATCTCCTCACGGTCGTTTCCTTTTGAAATAGATAAATATGAAACATCTTGCATAATTATGATCAAACATACGTGAGCTCTGATTATTACTCCTTTGTCGATGACTTACGTTTCTGTCTATTAGGCGTCTCCCTTCACGTCCGCCTCCAATCTTTCTTTGATAGGTCAGTGTTGTAGCACAGTTGTATATCAAAAGCTTGAGATCCTTAGTTCCGTCTACACTCCCTGGCCTTGCATCAATTTCCACAAAACTCACGTTAACTTCAGGAAAATTTCGCATGAAAGCGTGTCTTGAGTGTCTGACTACTCTCTCCCTTAAATCGCTTGCAAACTTATCTACATGAGTCGCCACTGCAATGATTGGACATGATGGTGCCCTTGCCTAAAAATGGTCAGATATATACATTTATTGTTCAGAAAAAAATAAATAAACCTATCAGTAGAGAGTCAGTTTCCCTAGATTAAATTATACTGCCAACTTTATTTTTCAATCCCCTACGTTACAATTACACACCTCGATAAACGATGTTTTTGCTGTAACGAAATGTATGTAAAGTAATTACTTGCGCATGAGTCAGATTTTGATGGCCCTTTATCGCTACGATACCTGCACGGTTGGGCCCACCAGGAGCGTTTTGCAGTATTGCTACAGATACAGATACCGACATGTAAACGGGAAACCCTGGTTCGATTCCCTATTAAGAAAATATTTTTTAATTTTCATTCTCAGCCATCTCAAAGGAAAGATTAATTATTGCTCAACCAGCAAGCTCGAGTAGTAAGTAATTTATCAGCGTATAAGTACGATAATTTTGCCTGAGCATGCATCTGGAAACTACTGAGACGTGGAATACAGAAAATCTCTAAAGTATTCTGAATTCTGCTACATTCTGAATATGAAACTTATCGAGAGAGCACGTGTTAGATAGGGCAGCACTCGTGATCCAAAGACTATTGTAAATCGTGAGTTGACCCCACTGGAGTCACGTGTGTGTGTCCCTGGGTAAAATACTTCATGATTCATCTCAGTTGCCTCGTCGACCCAAGCGAAATCAGATGAGCTGTTACGGGAATATTACAATCTAAGTGTTGGTATACATCTAACCAAACATCTTAACTAAAGAGTGATGTCATGGAGTTCGCGCAGCTATTGTGTATGGGGATTATGCAAGCCGACTCTGTACGCTCGCGATTACAGCTGCGGCTTACTGCGTCTGCGTGAAAGCCTGAATTAACTGCGTAGTTCAGAACCTGCAGAATTATTATAGCTTGATATTCCGCTTGGCATAACTAACCACCTAATTTAAAGCACAATGTTTGTTAGTATTTCCGGATGGCAGCGTTAATAATATGCGCTTTGAGAGACCTGTTTACGATGATAAAGCGCTGCACATGCATTGTTCTGATCTCTAGCATAGGATATTCTGTTTCCAGGGTGCGAAAATTCGCCAACCTCGTAAGAAGTTTAAGGGATGAATGCCAATTATAAAATCATAACCACCCTGAAATCCATAAGAAGTTTCTTAAGCTAAGGCCAACCTTTTGAAGCAGTCTCATTGACTCTAAGAGAGTCACCCTGTGGAAGAAGGCTTGCTATCGATCAAGTAACATCTATTGGTAGTTAAACCCTGTGAGCATCTTCTGCCTGGAGCGACTCCCTCATTGGCGAATGGCGATGTCTCAAGAGAATCTGAAACGGAATCGGCCGATCTAATGTTTCCCCCTGCAAAAATGAGCTAATTGGAAGTAGATCAGGATACTATTTGCAGTTGTGAACACCACCATAAACAATGGAACATATCTTGCTTCCCCCTGTTGGAACAACAATTGCACAGACAAGGCCCTTGCAGAATACATGAAAGCAGCCAGACGTTGTACCATCTCTGCTAGATTCATATTTGCGAACCCCGTGTTTGGGGCACGATAAGAAGAGGCCTTAGTGAAATATTTGTTGAAACGCTTGTGCCCCCCCTTGTTCGTCGGCAATAATCAATTTTCGAATCACAATAAACTGATATTAGGGTCTATATCATTGGCCTACCCTTGTGTGGTTGTGAGACTCAATTTCATCTCTAACAGCTTGCAAATCGGGAGTCAGGCAAGTTAATTGTCGCGCCATGTCTTTTCTATTATAATACTTGCAAGGCAAATTCAAACTTCGTTTTTGTGAAATAATTTTTTTGTTGTTTCCTTTGTATTTAATAACATAATGTATAATATGCTACAGACATCATAAATTATTTATATGCGCAATTACAAAAAACACTTGCATGCATCTGACGACTTAGTCTGTAGCGAAAACGTTCCAGGTGTGCGAAATATCTGTACGTTGAAGTTAAAAAATACTTTTTCTAATTCATGTGTTTCAGAAACCCTGGAATTATCTTCAGTTCTCAGGCACTTTACAAAATGCAAATTCGAGCAAATTTACATCTTCCTGTGCTTTGAGCTGAGTTAATTCCTGGAAACAGATCTGCTATCTGACTTTCATTAAACTAAAACATAAGAGATAAACGCTACCTGAATGTTCAAGAGTAGGCTCAATTTTCTTAAGGCTTATTCGTCCCCACGCTCTCTTATGTCCCACACCAGGAGATAGAGAGTACGGGAGTAAGAAATGCTTGGTGATTACCAGGAAATCTTCGCCTCCTTTCAAATCCCACACAGTGAAACGAGCTCTTGTAATCGTGCCTACGGGTTTAGAATAATGGCGGTCTGATTAAACTGCTGAATTTATGTTACCTCTATAATGAAATGATTCAGGGATAAATTAGTACACAAATTATCAATCAATTTAATAATTATAGTCAAAATATACATTTCTGATTAAATGATAATAATAATAAGAAGAATACACTACAACCCTTCTATATGAGCCGCATTACACACAAAGTCCCAAAGCGCTGAGTGGCCATTTACCCTGCCTGCAGGAAATCGTTCACAATCATCTTCGTTTCATCTAGTGGCAGCTGCTAAGCGCACAATCCTTTCAGCACTTAGGTTGTAATATCACCAATAACTGTTTTCCCAATTGTCCTTGGGCGCGAGGCAATTGATACTAAGTTTCTTGCCAAGAACACAAACCCTGGGCCACGGGCGGGGCACGATCTAATGCTCCGAGTCCTGCACTTTTCCACTGGACCACACGTGCTCGCCAAGCTCGAAATGATTTACAGATATAACCGAATATAAATATAATGCCCTAGTAAACATTCCCAGCTAACTTGGGTGCTACTAAATGCAACATGAGGTGTTTAGTTTCCGAATAATTTGTCACTTTCCTTAATTGTCTTTTAAAAATAAATCTTTAAATTGACTTTATGACGATAATCAATATTAAATCAGGGATGTCATTCATGCGACAGAAGGCCATTGTAAATGTATTGAAATTGTATTCCAAAAAGCCTTCGCACCATTTACAAAAAAAAAATGGTTTTGCCTAAATGGTCACGCATACTATTTCCAAAAGCATAATTCTAGTGAAAGCACCTTTATCTTATATGACTAAATAGTGACTATTTCACTCCTGTATGAGGAACATCTGCCCACAGCAGTCCACATGAGTTTCTTCTCAATGTTCAAACCTTATTGGAACGATAATTCGGATATCATTGGTTTCTGAAAAAAATATTGAATAGCCTTGAATTTAATACGTCTTTAATTATCCTCGTCTATCTTATAATGCTCTTAGCCCTAATTAATACGAATTTATATTTAAATTTAAATTTAAAATGTTGAATTAAATTCAAACCAGCTTTTCGCAACAGTAATATCCAATCGAAAACATAAAATAGTGGATTCCACTTGATTTTGTTGACCATGGTCACATATACATTGCGGCTTTCAGGCTGTTATAAATCACTCCCAACTTGCATGCGTGGCTGATGTGGTGATTGCACAAATTTGTTTTGAACGTGAATTAGACTTTATTACAGATAAGTTCATCATAAAAATATGAACCAACCCGAACATTATACTTTACAGTAACGATGTTAAAATAGCAGCAAGTCCATTAACATTTTATAGGTTTCCTACTGGTATCTGCAAGTCATTACATTTTAGAGGTTTCCTCCTACTGGTAGTGTGAATGCCATCATGGAAATGCCGGTTAACTAACTTTCAAAATCTTTTAACTTTTGAATTTTTGTATTTCCCATGGGATAATGTAAATTTACGAAGATTTCTAACGGTATATAAAAAAGAAAAGGTCACAATAAAGATCTTATATCCCCTTACTTGTTTTTTGCCAATGTCAATCTTCGCTTTACAATTACCTCCTGAATCTCTAAAGGCCCTCCCGCAGCCTTGAGACAGGATCAGCTCTGTCCTTGCCACTTTGCTGAAATTGAGTTCAAAATATCGATACAAAGCTGGTGAGTTTTATGTCAGCATTTAATCAGAAGGATCACGTGTCTAACCGTCCTGATATCCGGACATCATATTATTATTATTATTTTTATGTATTTCAATGGAATGTTTCTCTCTTGCTCCTAACCGGAGGGCCATCAAGGTGATTTTAATATCCCTGCAGGTTTCAAATTCTAGAAACTGATTGCCGTAATCTTTTCATGACTGTTCGAGTGATGTCTTCTCTATCGAGGCGTGTCGGGATGCAGAAGCCTGTGTTGAGTTCACTGATCTTATCTGGGTCAACTCTCAATCGAGATCAATCTCGAAGAAAAGCCATATCCTTTGGCAAACTTGAAATGTGTGTGTTTCTGTAAGCAAGCAAATAAACGCCTTCAGTGTAGCACTTTATTGGAAATTCTTAAACAGCTTTGGAATTGTACGCAATTTCATCTATTCCTGCCTCTTTGATAAATAGATATATGGGCCTATAGTTGTTAACCTCATTTATGTCACCCTCCTTGAAGATAGGTGTAACCTCAGCTTTCTTGCAATCAGATGGAAAATAAGATGGAAATAAATGAACGAAGAAAGGTTACAAATATATGAAAGGGAGTACGGCAACAAATGATTGGTCCTGACAACCTGAATTTAATACAAACACGATACTTACAGATTTAGCATATAGACAATACAGATCTAAATCAAATACAAACACAGGTTATAATAGCAAAGATGAAATTAGAAGCTAAAATAATCTCAACTATAGTTACTTCGAAATTTATTACGCAAAATTTTACATACAGAAGTGAAATACACTGTTAAATATGTCGTTATTTAGCGGTTAAGTACCATGAAATACGGGAATCACAGCTGCCGGTATTCTACCGTTAAATAACAACAACATTACAGAGATTTACCGTTATGATTGAAGAGACGTTTTGATGTTTTGATCGTTATTTGTTAAGGAGTTACCCAATTTTAGGGGGTCAAGGCAGTAAAATGCTCAAACTCTCTTACTCCCAGTAATTTACTTGCGAACGAATGCCCATCTTTGAAAACGGTATAAGACTGCAAGGCGGGATTCCTTATTCGACCCGGTAAAAAACGGTCTTTTGTCTAACAGTGTGCATTTCCTGATCATCACATAAACCCAGAGTTGTATAGCAAAAGCTTAAATAGAAGCGAAAATAACCACTATAAGTAGGTTGAAAGTTTATTTACCGAAGTATGAGCGCCAAATTTTCCAATACAGAAAGTGAAAACGATTTCCTTATCATCACAATAAAACACAGAAGTTATAATGCAAAAGAGAAATAAACTAAAATATCTCAACTATAATTTACGTTGAAAATTTATCCCCCAAATTGGTACACTACAGAAGTGAAACATTTCCTTATCGCACAATAAAGCAGAATTTGTCTAAGCACGGTACAGGTGTTGTATTCTTCGAAATGAATTTCTTTATTGAATTTCTTTATCTTTATTGTTTCCTAGAATCATTAATAATTTATTTCAGACACAAAAGTAGACACATCCTAAACACCCCTGAACAAAAACATGCTAGTTTATTTGAAACTACTTGGTACTCTAGGTTGATAAAAAGGAGTAGAAAATCTTTCGCTAGAGGCGTTCAAATTTTGAAATTCTGAAACTTCTAGGGAATGATTACTTTATACTCAAACCATGCTAGTTTGTCAAAAGAAGGTCGTTAGTGCAATAATTATCATTTGTCAGAAATTCCCAACGAATGTACTATTATTTCATTCGTGAGATAATGTTATATAATGGTGGGAACAGAAACTGCCCAGTTGGCGCACTTAACCAACATTACATACAATCTAACTTGTCATTATTTTACAAATGTCTGATACAAATATGAGTTCAATTTTCATGTAAAGTATTTAAGATTTGCGGTATATCTCAGGCACTTTCTGAAATATTGAAAGTAGAAATTAAGGAAATACCAGCTTACCCTTGCAGATCTAAGCATTGGAGAGCTCGCATGTTACACACACATCTTGGAACTGAATGAAGATCATTGAAACTAAGATTCAATTCTTTCAGATTTGTGTTAAAAAAATCAGGAAACTCCAGATCCTTCGACACTCTTCTCTCATGGCTGTTGCTGGGAAAGCTACAAAAATCCAGGATAAGCATAAATAAGGTTAATCCTCGTCCTTCTCCTTCTCCTCCTTCTTCTTCTTATTATTCTTCTTCTTCTCTTCCTTCTTTTTCTCTTCTCCTCCTCCTCCTTCTTCTTCTCCTCCTCCTCCTTCTTCTTCTCCTCCTCCTCCTTCTTCTTCTCCTCCTCCTCCTTCTTCTTCTTTCCGATCCTAATAGCTTCCACCTAACTCCAGGCAAACACACGTTCAATTCAAAACAAAGGTGTGCTTAGTGTTCACTTTACATTTTGCCAATGAGATTCGGCATTGGCAGTCATGTTGCAGATGATCTTTTTTCAACTTTATCAACAACTATGTCTGTGACAAAAGACAAAAAAAAAAAACTATGTCTGGAAATGAATGGCAAGGTGTACGTCAGAGTGTACGTCTAGAGGATGAGTTCAAAAGACCTTTAGTGTTGTAAACATATTTTAGCATTAGAGCAAAGGGATTTAGAGTAAAAGAAAGTAAACAGTGTTTGTACTGACTTTGTCCTCCTTCTGGTAGCATTATACCAAGGAATGCAAGCTCTGATATTACTATGCTCCTTAGTAAGAGGACAAAGTTCAACCAAATCAGATGATATAAAGGACTCTCTATAATCACTGAGTGTAACAAGATCATCGCAATCGACAGGTTTAACACAAACACGCTCTTCAATGAGAGCACTAAATTGTTGGCCATCGAGATTACCGAAATAGGAAATTTCAACTGCCTTCAATAGGACGCAGTTTCTTGTATAGTACACATGAAAATGCGATTAATCGCAGACAGCAAAGGATGGACAAGAGAATTCTGAATAATTTCTGATCAAGCCTATTACTGCAATTCGTCGTGAAGCTTGTTTTTCCGTTTCTATCTCCCTTTTTGTACTTTATTTCATTCAAAAACATGTAGCAGGTCTCCATAACACATTAATTTTTACAATTTCTACTTATACCATTAATGGTGCGTAGATAAGTAGATTAAATTTGGATAAAGGTATGACGGCAGATACATTTCATGACGGAAGATAATTGTCTACCTTTATCCGGACATAGGTAGACAATTGTCCACTGTCATGAAGTTTGTCTAAAAAATCACCTTTTAAAGATTTAGAGAATAAAGGTATGATTTTGGGAACCGGTACTCTCTTTACGACGAATTGAATCCAAGGCGATACCATTATTTTAAGTGGAAGAACGAGGCCGGAGGCCGAGTTCTTGGGTTCCCAAAATCATACCTTTATTCTCATTCTTAAACAGCTTTATCATTTATGGTAATTTTTAACCCAATTTCGCGATGCTTTAGGGCTTAAATACAACAAGAAAGGACTGGCACAACCCAGTGACAACAATCGAACAACCCGTTGAACGCAACGATCATACGCAACGAGACGCAACGTTGGCAGGCGCTCGCGAACGTAGCAAAACGCAGTATGACGCGAGCGCTTCAACCTAAAAATAACATCAATACGCAGCGCGTACTACCTGGGTTCAATTAAACGAATTGAACCCGGGCATCAGCCAATGAAATTACTTACATTTTCACAGCTGTTTAAGAATTTATTTTATTTTAGATTTTAAGGTGTTCATTATTTGCTTATGAAACAAACACATTTTTAGATTTTAAGGTGTTCATTAATTGCTTATGAAACAAACGCATATACACACATTAAAGATTATACAATGGCAACTCCATTCGAAACGAAAGCAATTACGATTTATCATTGTCAAATTACTTTGAGATATTGACGGAAACAGTGTTTTTACTGGTTACTTTACTTTCATACTGAATTTACAGTTTCACCTTTTAAATAAAAAAACAGTAATATATACAGGCACTGAATTACATTTTGGAATTATAATATTAAAGATAAAACATATTTAAAAAAGATTTAACATATTCCTATCAAGTAAGCAACATACCTGAAACGCCGCCTCGTGGCAGTTTTCATGTTATTTGTAAGACGGTTGTATGAGAGGTCTAGCTTTGATAAAGAAAAGGTCTTCCACATTTCCTTATCTGGTAATTCTCCAATGTGTGTACTGCTCAGGCTCAGGTTTTCCAACATTGTCAGTTTACATATTGTGGGGGGAATGTGCTCCAGGTTGTTGTTTCCAAGATGCAGAACCTTTAATGTTTTGCCCCAAAAGATGTGAATATCTTGAAAAGTAGATATTTGATTGGATGAAAGATTGAGTGCCTCCTGTGTATATAATTAAAAATAATAATGCATTTACAGTAGGAAGTCAGGTAAAGTAAATTCTGAGTCCTTACCAAATTACCGTCAGGGTAGATAATGATTAATCTTAAAAAAAAGAAGAAAAATACAGCGAACGTCGTCTGTCATCGCCATGTGCGAATGGGATCAAAGGTCACACAAAATCACTGGCGGCCAATCTTTGTAGACCACGTAGTATTGAGTATTGGGCTAGTGGTTCTATTGACCAAGTATGAAATTGAGTCCAAATGTTGGTTGCTCTTTCATGTCATTTCTGCACGAAATAACCAATATAAACATGTATAGAGTTGAATGCGGTTTACAGGCTTTATTTCGTACAGGCTTGATTGATTTCTTTAATCGAAGTCTTAAACCAAGGATACACCAAATATTCAGGATTAACATTGTTACTACATATACACAGACAGGCACAAGCAAATCCTATTGTACCGATCTAGAAGAGCTTAAAAGCAGACACACAAAAACAAAACAAATATGCGTAAATAATCTACTATAATCTGATTTTTTTATCCGGGTCACTCCATGCTTATTGTCGAGGTATGGTTTCATTTAGAAGGAATGTGTAAGTACCGAAATTTCGTTTTAGTCCTGCTTATGGATTTTGTCAGATAAAATGGCACGCGGTAGTTTTTGACCACCACCCCCCATGCTCCAGGAGCAGGTCTCCCTCCCTCACTAACCTCAAAGGGCAGCTATTGAGTTTTCTCATCTTTTTTGGACTTAGAATATTTCCCTCCAACCTGAACAAATAATGACAATTTTATATATTTTAAAAGAAATAGAAGCGAGATTCGAACCCGGGACCACTGTATCATGAGATCAGCTACCTAACCACAAGACCAGCGAGGATTGGTGTGCCAAATTTGCAATTCTAATCCTTGATAACATTTACGGGATAAATCGCTACTGCTACTATGGTCAGCAATCAATATAATGAATAGCTCCGCTCTGGAACGGTTGCCACAACCCATGCTCCAGGAGCATGAGTGGTGGTCAAAATCTCACACTTGCGATATAATGGCAATGACATGACATCCAGAAGCTGTGTTTCATAATTAAGTAATTCATTAATTTGAATAGTCCTTTATATACCTTTATTTTATTTTGTACTACTTAAAGGTCCCGGGAAATGAGATGATAAACCTACTCCAAATCTTTATGGGACATTCCATTCCAATAAACAGGACCAGAAAAAAGAGTACACTACCAGTGACATCATTAGTGAAACTATTGATTTTCAGTCAGTGTCATGAATAGATTCAACACCTGGAATTTTCTATTACTCTCTGAAAAATCAATAGTTTACTAATGTCATCACCAACCCAAATATCGAATGCTTTCTATCCCTCCTTGTAGACTGACACAAACCACATCAATTCTATTTGCATTTACTGGGACCTTTAAATGACGATATTATAGTCCTTTATAACTTATATTCATTTTGTACTACCTAAAATGATGATAATTAATATTTTTTATCACTTATTCCCAGCATTCCATCTAAAAGTATATCTACTAAATAAAATAAGTTCTTTATGTAAGTGACACAACAAGAATCTGGTATTACGTAGAAACAATATTTGAGTGTGGACAAACCATTGGACAATGCCACGGTGTTGGTAGTGTTGCTAGTTTGTTGTTTGACACATCAAGACGTCTCATCCTACAGGCTGCCGATACACTGTAAGGTATTGCTGTCAACTCATTGAATGATAAGTTGAGTTCTTGCAGGTTTGAACATTTCCACTTGAATTGTGCTTCATCGTTGTCTAAAATAAGCAAAAATAACTAAACCTCGCAAAAATAACTGACCATTTTTTGTAATAGATATTATATGAAAGACTGACAAGCAACAGATAAACTGTAATATACATTTTGTTACAGAAGGTTTCCTCTTACATTAGAGCCCAAATTCAGCACAAATAATGAAGTAATGGCAATTGAAAGGTTGAAATGCCCAATTTTTGAAATGACAATTTAAAGATTTCCAATGGGGCTTTTTTAAGGTTTCATTGGATTGCGCTTGTCAGTGCATATCAAACGTGCTAATAATTTCAATGACAATTGATAATCCTTTTCTTGCGAATCGTCAAAGTATGCATGAGCTCATTCAATTGTGTAGTCTACAATGCAACTCTCTTCAAATAGCAGTAAAGTGTCATTTCAAAAACGGGGTCTTCTGGTTTTGAACCACCAGAGGGTCACCATTTCGTACTCGAATTGCTCGACTAATGACTCAACTGAAAGATGAAACCTTCGTTAAATAAATCTATATTCTATGTATATTCTATTGGTTCTTGTCATGTCAGTATTTTAGACAATATCAATTTCTTGAACTGGTCAGTTATTTTTGTTGTTAGGTTTCAGTGACTTAACGGAAGCAAATGTTTGACACAGAAAACTATAATATTACACACAAGACACGCAATTTTAGTTTTATTGTTTTCGATTTTCTTATGTACTTAAATTATTTATACAATATTTTTTAGAATACGAAGGTGGATTTTATACTTAAGAAAGCAATATGCAGACATCCGGGCAGACATACACAATCAGGGTGTCACTCAGCTTTGAAAAAGACAGGAGTGTGCAGAATCAATCTTTGAAATTGAAATAAATATTTTTCATGAATGAAATAATGTGACATCGGATGCACTTACAACCTTTAGTCCAATAATTGTATGATTTGACCCCACACAAATTGCAACAGAAACACTTTTGGTGTTAATAGTACTCTGAACTAGTCCAAAAATAATATATTAAAAGTCTACCAAAATCAACCTAGTGGAACCTGTAGAAATAAGGGGGCAATAGTTTGGCAGGGTTAAAAAATTAGAATGTTCGAATTATTTTAAACGATGTACCCATTCATTGGGCTACTCCTAAGGTTTCCAAATGTATAGTTGGCCCTATCTACGCATTATAGTTTTAGTACAATAGGCTCATAACAGTTCAAGTCATCATGGGGTAAATTCCATAGAATGGTCGATTTTGATCGACTGGTTGTAAACTGTTAAATTTGTCCCACTAGATAAATAAATGTAAATAGTTCTTTGTTTTGAACTTTCCTATTAAGAATACAGAGCTATGGATAGTGACCTCCCATAGACAATGTAGCCCCAGTCACATTTTGCGTTCCACAACTATGGCCAAACGATATTATAGATGGTGCACCAGTTGGATTTTCGGGTTCTGTACCATTAGACGAACCACTTTTGACACACCATTTTTATAACGCATGGAATATCTAAATTTACCCCCCATTGTGACCTTGAAGACGTTTTGCCTTATAACTATTGACCTACAACCTGCGATATGGCAAACTATGCCTTTTTAATCCTGGAAATGTAACGAACACGTTGGCATACTTTTTCGTTCGACGCGTTTTGATACTTTTCATATTTTTTGACCCCTGTTATAACCTAACCAGCACCCTAAAAATAATATGTTCCACTCCTTTGATTTTAGTAGACTTTTGATATTTTGTTTTTTAAAAAGGTATTCTCAATACAATTCTGTTGGAATTGATTTCTTTTCAATTAGTGTTGGTTTAAGGCAACATTCATTCAATTTTGACTGGCCATACTTGGTAAACCTTGTTACCAAAAGCGAAAACTTTTGTAGAACTAACAAATGAAATTTTTTAGAAATTGCCGAAGAGTGATTTAATGTATTGGTTGTGTTTTCCAATGCATAAACCGACAGAGGCGCACTAGATGGGTACCTCTAGCACCTCTCAGATCAATACGGCTATAGAAAAACAACAAAAAACAATAATATGCACGTGTGCGTGTGTGTGTGTTGCTGTTGGTAACCTACGTAAAAGTAAACCTTCTGATTCTGTTCTAAGGAATTTAAAATCAAAATTACTTATTTTACTCTTGGTATGTTTTTGCTGGTAGGACCTATTGCGATCTTACCTTCTTGCCAGCAATCATGAAATCTTATAGGACGCTGCCTAATGATGTTTTCTTAGAAATTAGAAATATTTTTAAATGAACAAAGAAACGTTCTAGAAAGACTCGGAAAAAACACTAATTCAATGTTCTTAGTCTCTTACTATATCTTCCTATTTCAAATCAATGATATTTAGCCAGGAAAGTTTTGAAAAGTACGGATTTTACCTTCATGTTGATCTTGTCCAATAATAAGATTCGTTTATGCCAATAGCAGTAAAACTCCATTGAGGCAAAACATGAATACTTCACTTGGAACAACATAGAGATTGTTGTTAGTAAGTTTCAAAGTTTTAAGTCTGCAAGCACAAACAAACATTTGTAAAAGTACTGCCCCCCCCAAAAAGTTTGAAAAAGTTATATGCTTTAATTAAAAAAAAAAAAAAAAAAAAAAAAAAAAAAAAAAATATAAGAGGCTAAATACATCTACGTAATTTGTAGGCTATTTATGAGTTGCCGTAACTTAAGCAACAAATGGGTCCACCATACTGACCATACCCGACACCAGAGTATACGTACTCATTGATATTGAAAACACAAAGATTCACACATCGGTTCACATCAAACAAGTTTTTTTTTTGCCATTTTGGTTTTCAACACATCTTGTGGGCAGGGGGCTGAGGCCAACATTTCACAGAGCGGACACGGTCGGATGAAGAAGGGGTTGTTCGCATGAATAATGGACACAGCGCTATATGATTTTCCCTTTAAAATGTTGACCATCACAATGTAAAAGTATAAAATATATAAATATGATTGTTCTATTTGTTGGCTTTCGTTTGGTTATTAAAATGTGAATTGACTTGTAGCATTTTCAAAACAAATCAAGAAATGTATGTACTTATCCTCGTCAATGAAAATGTCATGGTTATGTTAAGGTATTAAGCTTAAAGAGATAATAGGACATCTCCAGCAAAATATGCCCCTCCCATTTTTTAAAACAATTTTACCAATATACTCTGCCAAAATTGTTGCTTTTATAACAAATGCACAATTTTTACCACTATCTGCTTACCCAACACTTACACATGCTGTGGTAAAAATGGCCAACTTCGGGACAAAATTAACAAAAAAACGGCAACTTCGGGCACTGTCCAGTCTGATGTCATTGTTTAGATACGGCAACTTCCTTCCAAATTCAAGTTGGATTTCGTCTCCAAAAATCAGACTTAAGAAATACGGCGTTACAAAACAACCAAGTTTTCAAAAGCCGAAAAAGTACGAGTAAAAAACTAGTATCGATGTAACTCATCTTAGGAACATGCTATCCCGACTTGTTGGACTGAAATACTCAGAATTCGGCTGTAATCACTCAATCTCTTTGTTTGCGTCTCCACATGTAAACAAACCACTGCGAATCGGGGATATACTTTTCTGCGCACAGGTCCATGACTGTTAACGGGGGACCGCTTCGGTCGACGTGATCATCGGGATGAAAGATACGCCCTGCCGGGAAGTGGCCTTTGTTGGTCAATGCTTTTACAAGGAGTTGCCAAGTGATATAATTGGGTATCGCGCTTAGAGGTTTATCCTTCTCTCCTACCTTATGGAATCGACAATGTCTGGTCATTTACAGACGCAGTTACTGCATAAAACCATCAAACTTTTAAACAGTGTTACTAGTTTGCTAGCCAAGCACAGCTTACCCTGATTGTTCTGGGTCATATTGGCCCGAATCTGGCCAGAGTCAGAGTAGCAATCTCAGTATCAGACAAGTCAACCGTACTCCAACCAAGGCATACCCCACAGCAGTAACCCCGGTGCGCCTGTAGAGCGGATTGTGCGATAAGTCAAGGCTTACTAAGGTTTGCATGTAATCTCGGACATTGAAGCCATTTCCCTTCAAACGACCTGTAGTTTTCATGTTTCTCAAAATAGCCGAAGTCTCTGTTTAATGAACAAGACGGTGGACCAAACAATAGAATTGTTGTTTATGAGTTTTGCTTTTGCGCTCATTGCAAACAAGTTTGGTGAGTCCCATTTTAGTTACATTTAACAAAATAAGTAATATTTTCATAAATGAGGATACGATACACCCATAGTGAAGATTAATGTGAACAAATATATCGTACACATCAAATAAACGGGGATGTCTGGGATCTATCTTTTTGTTAAATCACATAATGGTTAGATACTGTATTCTTTACTATCCACGTTACCTCATCGTCACTAGATATTTTATTGGTATCTATACGTTACATCAATCGTCATCTTCTTCGTTCGCTTACAACCCCGCCTCAAGGCCGTTGGATGCTCTGACCCAACGCTTCAACGATTTCTTCTGGAAGTTGTTGTATGTTATGCTGGGGAACACGAGAGCTAAACCTTCAAAAGAATTAGCCAAAATTTGTTCACTGTAAAAACGTGACCAAGAAACAAATGCATCGGAACCAGGCTCCTTGCAAGGTTTTGGCCTTAGTATCATGGATTTTGCAAACAGCCAGTGGTATATGTAAAAGTAAATTTCTTTGCCATTATGTCACAAGTAAATCACCCACTTTGACAATTATTAAAATGAGCAAACCTACGCAATATTTTCGTAATAGGGAGGTACTGCTTTTCTCGGTGACATTTGACTTCACTCAGCAAACCAAAGTAATGTATCAAAATAACCTCAAATGTGAAACTAGAAACTAAATTTATCTAAGGGGGAATATGGGGTTGGAGGAGGCTAAAAAATGAACATTTTAAATTTAAAATAAGGAAAAATACCTTTCTTTTGCTTTTTGATGACAACAATCGGAGCTTCCGATCAAAAGTTATGGTTGAAAGTGTCGTCTCGTGACTGAAATTCATCGTGATTATATCTTATGATTTGTGTCTTCCTCAAGCTGCGATAGTAATGGTTTACACTTTATAAAAAAATATATCTCAAAACGTAATTAAGCTTTTGCCTCTAATTTTCACAATAATTAATGAAAATTCAAGTGCTTGTTTTGTGATGATATAATATAACATAGATTTCAAAATTATAATAGAAAAATAAAAAAACAGTGGTCCTAGACAAAATTTGTCAATCACTCCAAAAGTAAATTTTACGATAGTCTGCGCGATGTTCTAAAAAATTAATCCTGGATGTTGGTGAGGTCTCTTGCGACAAATTTGCAGGTGTGACAAGTGCAACAGCATGGTTTAGTGTCTTTCGGGAGATGAGGGGAGATGGAAATGACGCTCTGACCAGGTAGTCGCTATGGTATTCTCTCGTTGAAAGCCACGATAGGAGGTTTCTTGAAGATATCTTGGGAGGAGATATATTTGCGGAGACTAGTGTAGTGCTTCAGGAGAATGTTACGAATCGGTAGGTTGATGGGCTGGTAAGAATGACAAGTTAGATGCGATCTTCATCTTCTTTGGTTGCTTTTTTGGAGGGGCCGTAGCTCTATCAGTGGTAGAAACGCGTTGAACGGGCTTGGATGGTGTCGTCGGGCTATTCTCTCCGTGAAAAGAACCCGGACATCTTGTTGGTTGAAGTCTTGTTCGGAAGTGCAGATGCGGCGTAGTCTCAAGAAAGGTTGGGCGAAGGGATAGATTGTTTGCATTTTGGAGGATGGCTTGAGAGTGGAGAAGGAAGTTGTGGGCGTCTGTCGGCTTGTAGTGTACTGACGTGGTGAGACGCTTGGTTCATTGGTGGATGGAGACTGATAGGTCCAGGAACTGGGGGCGGTTCTATACTTGAAAGTCCATGTAAACTTTAGAGCAGGGTGGAATGCTCGCGTATGTGATGAAAGATTTACAGATCTTCACGGTTGCCGTGAAGTTGCGCGAAGAAGTCGTCGAGTATCTACTGAGACAGGCGGGTTTGCGTCCATTGTATGACTGGATATATCTGTCGTTCAAATAGCTTCTCCATCATCAACATCTCCAAAAATGCAAAGAATCTATCCCATATCTTAACTCTTGAGACTACGCCGCATCTGCCACTTCCGAAAAGTCTCAACTCAATCAAACACAACCTGGATGACGTCTCAAGTCGCCGCCGGAATCTCACTAAGGGCAACACAGGCATCCAAAGGCACCTATGGAAAAAACAGAGAGTAATCCACCAAACTAGGGACACTTACTCAAACGCATAAACATATTGTTTAATGCCTTCGAATAACTTCATTATCTTTTTATGTCACGCTGTGAGTTGGTGTTTTCGCTTTCCACCCAAGCGTCACCAAAACATGCGTTCACACATTCATTAGGAGATTTTCGCGTTTGTGAGTGGTTGAGAGCCAGTACTAAACAAAACGTTTAATGCCCTGCAGTAATCGATTCCTGATCCATTTCTTGGGTAGGTCATGTAGAAATAGGTAGAACGTGTGTTAACAAATGAGCATGGTTGCTACGGCGATTAATGTCTCAAAATAAATATGAAGCCCAATATACTTGACTATTATAAAAAAAATGTATTGTTCCGATATGTGGTGAATAAAACACAAAACCTGCTTTCAAATATTTTGCATGTTAGTGCACAGTCGAAGCACACCCCTATTCGGTAATGGGAACAATCCCATTTGATATCGATCGTGCTGTGTTTCTCAAGTGTGAAGAGGAGAAAACATGACATGAAAAGATGCAGTGATTTTGAAGGATGAAAGGTAACAAACATGCAAAAAAAACAAGGTTTACCATGAAAATCCATGAAGAAAAAGTGAACCCCTAATTCTCGCATTTCCGACAACACTTACATTCTCTGTCCTGTTGAAGGGGACAGGACCCCGAAATATCGGAAACTTTTAACTGAATTTCTGAACTGTACTTAACAAAAACTTTACGTACTCCGTCTCTCTCTCCTCTCTCCTATATATTAACGTATATTGCTCGATATATAGCATGTGTACTCTCTTAAATGGAAAATTGAGGTGTAGGGAAACAGTCCGAATTAAGATTGAAAATTCAAACAAAATTCCAGTGAATTTTCAATCAAATTTTTTAACTATTCCTACAACCAATCTGTTAGATTGATATTTCAGTCTTTGGTGTCAAGCGTAACCTGTTGGCATTGCTTACCATTGACGGCACTGTTTTCTTGTGAAAATACTTGAAAAGTAGACCGGCTGATTGGTAGAAACAAATGTTGTTTAGAAGACCTAGCCAAACCTTTATAAAGGGCAAGCATGTTGTCCTTAACAGGCTTTCATCAAGCAACTATCACCACGCTTGATCTCCCAATATGTCTACATTTCCGAATGCGCAGATATTTAAAAAAATGTAACGTTAAATTAAATGTGACCTTGATATCTTGGTCTCTTATTAATGGACGCTATTGTTTGGGGGGAAGTATGTTACTTTTAATGTGTCAAATATATCTATACTAAAACCACAAGAGGTCACAGATGGGTCCAAAACAGTTGGATGCTGTGGGAATCACTTCCGGTGTGTGTTTTTTGTGTTAAAACGCCACTTTGACGTCGTATGATGAATAGTGACTCCGGACCGGAGTCATTGTAATGTAAATAAAATCATTTGTTTACACATCAGGGCACTGATTTGGGCTTAATCATTCAGGTGAGGGTAATGTATAATTTACAACTTGAAAAAAATATCAATTTTGAAATCTCGAAGGCGATATTTTCAAATGTGCCAGTGTCTCTTCAATCAAAATTGTAATTTTGTGTTTTCTCTAAATATACAATTTTACGATGAACCTTTACAAGAACTTACCTTCATTACAATCGATGAGTTTTTCGACGATCTCACCGTGGCCATGAAAAGTTGCTACTTCTAACGGTGTCCCCTATTTGAAAGTCAACAGAAAGACGGAGAAAGAGCAAGGCATGTGAGGTTTTCCAGGGCAGAATAAAGTTTAGGCTGATGTAAGGCGAGTAGATTACTGACTGAAAGCTACATCATGTGAGCTATAACATCCTGCTCAGAATTTATTAATAATTAACAATGTTCACAACTAAAAATGTTAACATCTGTTTTAGATTTTAACCTTCATGTATTTTCTGTAAAATGTCTAAGCAGCGGTGAGGGGTGGGATATTCACTTTCTATTGATACCAAAATACCAGCGCCTCTCTATTGGATGTCACAACTATGTCATAAAACTTTACATACCCGGGATGTTTACCAGTTATGTTTGCACCAACCCCCTTCTCCAAAACATTGACGACCGGGAAAGGTGGTATACAAAATGTCTTTTTATTTTACAATTAGTCGAAACCGTTTGGTCCATTATTTGAGCATTATTGGCGACAAGATAAACGATAGTTCTTACACCAACTATCCCTGGGTTGATACGATATACTTTCACCAAAGTTATGATCATCCAAGAACCAAAAGATTTTAAAAACTTTTACTCATGATAACCAGTTACATAACAAACAATATGGGGGGGGGGGGAATTGGAGACTGGTTCAAATGCCCTACACACTGCACAACAATATGTAATTGACACCCCGAGTCCCACTAGCTACACCCTGTATAGTTAACAGAATGTCATCAAGGGATTTGAATTTATAGGGTTTTAAAAATGAAGTTCTCATTCGTAGGCACATTTACATAATAATAACAAAATAATAATAGTTACCCTTTGGCTCTTAACATGGGGATTCGCCCCAAAGAAGGAGTAACCACATCACTGTTTCTAAGTTTCCAGTCTCACAGGCAGCAGGAAGTAAATCCCTGACACGGGCAGGAGGGCAACGTCTTTCTGCATTTTCAAGCGGGAACAATACGTCCCGAAGTTCTGGCGATAACGATTTGAACTCTTGCACGATACCATTGGGTGAAAATTGCTCAGGATCTAAGATACTTTGAAGCAGCCGGTCTGTCGCTTCTATGTTATAAAATTTGATAAACAAATGAAAAAAAATAAATTTCATGTTCAAATCCCTGTATTACAGACAGTTACAAACTCATAGTAATTTAATGATGTGGTGCATTCAATCCCCTAACAATTTGTAAACGACCCAAATGATTTATTTTTCATATATGGAACTCTAACGACCGTTGCGCACAGCAAACTGAACGCCATGTATGGCAACTATAATACGCCTGAATAAACACTTCCCGTATACCAATCTAGGGTTATATATAACACACGTTAATGCAACCGAATATCAAACATTGTATAGCAAACACACAATTTACCAACCTGTCGCTATCCTCTGAACGTCATCTTGCCCGTCAGCCATTTGTCCTAGGATTGTGAAAATGAAACAATGTCTTCTTACGTTACATTTTTAATCACTTGACAAAAATACACTTGATCTGCCTTTCAAGACGCTTGATTTAGTACAGTGAACCAACTACGGTTGTTTTCTGTTGCTTTATAAATAGAATAGGGAAATTTCCAGTGAACTTTCACTGAAATGCTAGGTAACGTAATCAGTCTCGTGACTGAATTTGTGCCTTGTTATAGCTGAACTCATATGCATAGCGTACCTTTGGAGAAGGAATTGCATGAGACAAGAGGGATTTTCCGTAACCTGACTAACTACCATGCACCAGTCAGAAATGGTGGTTTAGACACTTTCTCCTTCCGTATGGCAAAACCAGAAATCCGCAGAAACCTTGCCGTTAAAGGAGATGTCACGCTTTTGATATTACAATTGGCCATAGTTAGGCATTTAACCTTAATATCGCAAATTTGACATTTTGTACGTGCAAGAGTTGAGATCGCATAATTTTTCGGCAACTTTTCCATTACACTGCTTCACTTTGATCGGCCATATGTACGATCTTCGATCAATAAAAAAAAAAAAATCAATAGATTAAGGTCCATGTCGCTAACTACACTCTCAGAACATTGGTTATAATTTTAACCAACATGTATCACAGTGAACCGACCAAAAATGGGTACCAATTTTTACCCATTTGTTGGGTAGTATATATTATTTTAGCATTTTATTGGGCCATTCTGACCATGTTGGGTAACATAGGCCCAATCATCGCTAGATACCAACAATGGGTTAAAATTTGACCCAACGTTGGGTTGTTAAACCTGTTAATAAATGTGGTTAACTACCAACCGTTCTGAGAGTGTAGCCTCGTTCCCAAAATGTTGGTGTCGGCAGATAGCTACTATTTTGCTCAGTTACCCTGTGAAATCATGGGGTAAAGGGTATTTTATTATGTTTCTGAATGTTATGAGCAAAGAGGGTGCATCATTTTGTTAGACCAATATTATTTTACCGTATGGTGCTTACAAAATCACGTTAGCTCTCAAGTCAAATGGTTGAAATATCGACGTGACGTGAAACTTTACAGCAGTGGTATTTGGGCCACAGCCCATTAATCAATCTGGAAATTCGTGAATTACAGCGGGTTCATCTCCCTTTAAATTGACACTACCACTATCGATTTTCATGCATCCAATGTTTTTGGCCAACTCTTCACGGGTTAACCTTTTACACATAAACATGATGAAATGACTAAAATAAAAGGACCGTTTCAGATTCAAAATTCTTCTTTATATACGTCTCTTCATGGACAGGCTCCATCTACTTTCTGATGGTCTAATTTGTCTAGTGTGCTAGACAGTCATTCTGATTACAAGACGCAGCCTACGGTCGCCTTTGATGTTACGCGCTTGTTACCAAGCGTACATCTGAGACCAGCGCATCCAATTGTATTTGTCCTAGGTCTGCGAAACAAACAAAAACAACATTAATACGTATTAAAATCTATTTCTTACTAATAACATAACGTAGTCTGAATAACCCAACCAAAATTAGGCCTTCTGTATCGTATGCACCATTAATCTGTCATTACCATGGCTCTGCATTGACTAATTTGCATATAACCATATGTAAGCGTTTGTATAACTAAACCATATCGGCTGTATGTGACCATGGCTCTGTATTTTGCGTGTAGTTTACTAGAAGTAATTGGAGGATAAAGACTCAGTTCCCATGGTTTTATCATTTAAACGTGAGTACTGTGATTGTATTCACTACAGTATGCATGTGTTACAATTACACAGATACTTATTAATTTGTTTTGTTTATTTTCTTGTGTTTAACAATGTAAATGGACTGAATAACGCTACGGATTCGGTTGATACAAAATCATTTATTATGTAGTAATGCGTTGATTTGGAGTTAACATTTCAGGTGAGGGCAAACGCATGTAAAATAGTTTTCATACTGTAAAAAATCGATAGGGAGGGACGCACTCTTTTCGACTTTGCGTGAGTATTAAACAGAAGTACAAACAGAAAGGCGGATCGCGTATTGCCCTTTGCTCCTGAGATACAGAGAAAAGCGAACTTTTTTCTCCGAGCATGAAGTTATTGTTCCATGTACAAGGTAAACTACCTGTTGGCTAAGTAAACGATCTTTGACTCTTTCATCTCGTGACTTCAATCGTGTGATAAATGAGTGGATAAGGGGAACTCCAGTCATATTTAGTAACAACCATGATAACAGGTAAATATTCCAGTTTAATACTTCTCCCGATTTTTACCGAAAGCATCGGCTGCTATTAGCTTTACCAGAGAATTTACCTGTGCAATCTACAACCCCCATAATATAAGGAAAAAGTGTTGATTATAAAGCTAACAAGTTAACTTGCTCAACGTAACTGTTGAGTAAATAGTAAAATTCAATCGAATATATTTTAAAGCCAAATGTAAGCGTACTGTTACTTTACGAGAACGATTTATGATTATAGCAGTAAAGAGTAGAGTGTCTTTACAGTTTGTTTTGTGTTCAGACAGGGTGTATAAAAAATTGTGCATGGAGGCTTCTGACCTTGACCTCGATATGTTCATGATACTTTTAAACAAATTTGAAAAAATTTAGTCATTCAGTTCAGTTCTAGTAGAGTCAAAACTTTATAAACGTATTTTTTTTAAACCTGGATACGCCAGTTGGGGCCACACCGGAACATCTGTCAAATTATTTTCTGTTTCTACTTTTGAATTTGAAGAATTATTATTCCAGCTAATGAAAATGGACTTGAACTGCTTGAATCCAGAAAATGTCAAATACATGTAGAGGGTTATTGAAAAGAGATTTTGTTTTCTTAATCTATACCAGGTGATATTTGACTTCTTGAATGTTAGCAATGTTTAAAATGAATAATCTGATACATTTAATTAATTGAATTCATGCACAGTATACGATTGGATTCACTGACTATATGCAATCAACTCTTATGAAGCAAAGGCCAGAAAGTTTTGTCACCATATTCAAGGAAAAAAATTACATGGAATTAAAAACCCAGCTCAACTTCGAAATCCCATTGAATGGGGTAAAAATGGAAAAGTCCAGAAACTCTATCGTTTTTGCCTTATATATTTTCCAAAATTCCGTCACTTTTTCAGCATGCGTCATTGTTTAATAAACAGGTCAGGTTCAATTGTTTTTTTTCATGCAAATTCTTTTTGATACACACTGTACTACTATTAGCCACCATTCTTTAAGTCCGTCGACCTGTTACTATTAGTAACTGATTTTATGTCTATTGTGAACAATGCCCTGCGGACCACAGCATTAATTGCTTGCTAGGTTTCCTGTAAGATTGGTTTTAGTTTTATTTGTATCAGCCAGTACCCTGAGTATATTGCAAACATATTCTGTGTAATTTTGGCAGGATCAACGATCAAACGAGAACGGAATCAGAAGAGGCAATTCATGAGACCGACGTCCACTTCAAAATGGCGGATAACTACAACAAAAAAGGAAGTAAAATATGATAAGTCTGTAATACCTATCAGAATGGCATCCAATGCTGACTGTTCACAAGGTAGCTATTGAAAATATCGTACCTGAAAGCGCGGCTTCTATGTATAGCAATTATATTATGTTACATATTTGGGAAGAAACACATACAAAGACATATCCTTGACACCTTTTCAGTGTGTGCGAACATTGGAACCTACGATTCATATTATTTCTTTATTTTTCAGATACAGAGGAAATTCGAAATGCCGCTCTTTCCCTCATTGACCACATAAAGCAAGGTTATTCTCAAACCGAGAACTATGTGAAATTCCTCAAACAAAATAAAGAGGGAGCTTTTCAGCACCTTTTTCCTTTACCAGGAAAATTTCATCAGAACGAGGATACAATTACTGATATTACGAGGGAGTTTCTTCCTTGTGCTTGTAAACAAGGCGATATACAGACCGTGTCATTGCTACTGAAACTTGAGTGGATGTGAGACAACACAGGAAAAAGGTGAGATCAAGTCATATCAAAAAACAGCTGTTTTGAGAGTCTCGTTATTATTACACAACTGAGAATAACAAAACATCTCGACGGGCGACACACTTTTGACAACTTACTTTGGAGTATTTTATACCTGTAGCTACATCCTGGGTAAATTTGATGAAAATTTTCCTTGCGGCGCAATATTATTTTTCATAAACAAGCTAGTTTTACAACGTTCTTTCTATGTGAAAATGGCTATAGTGTCTCTATAAACATGCAAATTAATGACCTTTGTAGGCCTATGGCAAGTTCCCGCAATGGATTGTTCTCATTTTTTGATGTGGTAATCGCTCGTGCAGTCCTACTTATTCAGTTTTTCAAAATTGTGTCGCCATTGTTTTAAAATTGCTTCTAAAATAAAGGAGACAATTTGCATGGGTTCAAACCGCTTATCTATCGCAAAACAAATAAACTTTGTCATTGTGACACCCACATGCACAACATAGAGCGCGACAATTCTAATCCAGCCACATCCCATATGTATTACAGATACATGAGGTCAACAATCATAGCCCGAATTGATCTGGCCAGTTTTTTGTTTTCTGTGAATAAAGCATGTTAAATACAGAGTTGGGTGGAATGGATATCTGCATTATTGCCAATTTAGAATATCACGTTTAACAAACAGTATTTCGACACTTTTGAGGTACTGCTTGTTTTGTATATTATATACTGGCTTAAATACAACCTTTTGATTGTTGTGAAAAGAATAAACTGAAGATATACGGACTTGACGGTGTTTTTCTAAATCGATAACATTATTAACAGTAAAGATTACTGGAGAATACAATGTTTGAAGATAATATTTAAAGTTAAAAAAACACAACATACTTTTTTTTTTGAGTTTTTTACTACGAGTTCGAAACAATTATTGTTTATGTTGTTTCGCATACCTTTAAAAACCTTTAAAAGGCCTATATCAGTTATTTACATTGCAATATCAAACATTCAATTGTCTCGCTTTTAACAAATTTTATAGGGTACGCCTTTGGAGATAGCTACATTACATGGATACCAAAATATAGTTGACCAATGCATTGCTCATGATCCAGGTAAGAACGGATATACAAGCAAAACATAAATGCTTAATACAAATATTATGAGTTTATTATCAATTGATCAATAACAATCTTGCAACAAATATAAAAAAAACGTTTGTTTTGCAAACAGAATGGGATTTTAATTTCTCGATTTGAGCCTCATAAATTGTTGGATTTTGATCATAAGAACCCAGATGAAGTAATTTGACCTGGTGCAGAAGCATTGTGAAGAATAAGAGATGAAACGCTTGTGTTTTATGATAAGGCTATATTTTGTAGGGAACTGGACAACAAAATGGCGATTTTCTCTGTGTTCAATTTCAGCGATAATTCGTGATTTTTGGTTCCCAGTTACTCGAAATCCATATCAGCAACAGATAAGAAATGAAATGCATCGTATTGCGCATATCAAAATCTAGGGTCGGTATTTGTTAGTTTTTATTTTTTTTTAAAAAAATCATGATTTATGTCCAACTTTAAACAATCTTGGCGTTGCTCCAAATTGACGCACGCGGATTTTTGCCTTTTTTGGCATTTTATATGAAAAATAGTGCACAATTTCAAAAACCGGGAAATACCGACCCTAGAACTATGACTCTGGAATACAAAAACGAACAAGGCACATTTTTATACCATCCTATATTTTTTTTATATAGCGAACCAAAACAAATGAGTGAAAATCACCATTTTTCATAATTTTCTCACAAAATACATATATTTGGAAATAAAGTTTATCATATTTGGGATTCCTTGAGTCATTTCCTTCTCAAATATGTATACTTTTATATAAGTTGGAACAA
The DNA here is from genome assembly GCA_023653785.1 of Ophioderma brevispina. NCBI lineage: Eukaryota > Metazoa > Echinodermata > Ophiuroidea > Amphilepidida > Ophiodermatidae > Ophioderma > Ophioderma brevispina. Next base: position 90,761 of record JAMKCH010034296.1, read on the forward strand.
TAATTAAGAAGCTACGGCAAAAAACTGTTGCTTTGAATTCCTGCCTTAACACCCACCTGTCCTATCCGGACCAAAACTCACTAAAACTCAATGAGCTGAGGCTAGAAAATGCACTAAGTCCAAAAAGATGCGATGACGTCATCGTACAAGCACACTAATATGGCCACGAAATCGCTGGCCGGGCCAGCGACTCCCTCGTGGCTTGCCATCCCTGCTCATGGGAATGGAGCGCCGGAGGCCCGGGGTTCGAATCCGGCAACGGATGTCCAATTTTCTTTAGCTTCTACCCCGTTCCCCTTCCCTTCCTCTCGGGAGACCACAAGACTGTTAGGGTTAATACAACTTCTGGACTTGCTCGCAAAGTGATCACTCACTTTCGGATTTTTCAAATTCACAAAGGCAGAGCGTCCTCTATGACCAGAATATCCTAGCTTGCACGTTTACATATGCGGAATAAACCGTGACCTTGGATACGAGGCTAATGGGTACAATGCTCAAAACAATGTCTGCACGTAGCACACGATAGAGAATACGATAGATGTCCGATGGGACTCTCCATCATAAATATGCTGTAATTCCTGCCACCTATACCCTATTTTGAACTTGAATTACCTTTGTTGAATTCAACGTGTATAAGACATACCTACGCCTGCACACATTAACGGTGACTTTAGTAAGTTTGCGAGGTAACACACCACACTGGCCAAAAGTAATTGTCATGCAAAAAAATATAATCACAATGCACTTCAAACTGTAAAAGGAGTTCTTGGACTACATTTGCTTAGTTAATGCCAAATTGTGTTTTTTCAACATTTCAACCCAGATTGGTTTTTAGTGTGATCCCTGGGGTTTTTGACCCGGAAAAAAATTTGGGGGTTTATTGAGCTGATTTTTTCCACCAGATAAACAGACTGCAATCATACAAACACATATCCATATAATATATTAATATATATATATATATATATATTATATAGATTATATATATAGATATCTAGATATTATGATATCTTATCTAAATATATATTATATATATATATATTTCGCTAATGTAGCTCGTTAGGGGGAAATCATTATAATTCATTAAGTTTATAATGAGCTCTTATAGTTGTATTTAAATTAATTTAAATTCATATCCTTTGTTATTCTAGAGGCTTATCCTTCCTCTTACCATAAATTCATATTATCTACTTTTGACAGAATAAATCGCATACAAAGGGAGGCGTTAAGGGGAAGGTGAATTTCCCCCTAACGCGCTTAAATAGTGATATCAAACGATCGCTTCCCCGACGCCAGGAATGCTATATATTATATATATATATTGCTTCTAATCTCCGACTTTAAAGTATATGTTGATGATTTAGTGTTTTTTTAATATGTTTTGAGGTTCAAAGATTCCATTTTGTTTAAAATCTAAATCATTGATGTTTTCCTTAAGTCAAAAATCGCCAAATGTCCACCAGATGCTTGCCAATTTGCTGCATTACTAATTATCGTCTCACTGACATATACTTTCCTTTGCAAGTATCCTCCAAGGAAGCTCGGTCAAACCGTCGCATATATAGGAGGGTTGTTTTAAAGCATAATCCCGAAAAGGGATTGTGCTAATACCAAATAGTTAAAGTCATTTTACTTCATCTTTAGTCTATTATAAAGCATGACTTGGTGTTATGTTATTTGAACTTAACTCAGAAGGCAATTTCCCAAACTGCACAAAGAACCAGTACTCCGCCTCAACATATTCTCCTTCGAAGAATGTTTAAAAGTAAGTGAATGCATTTTCCGTATACTTTTTTCACATAAACGCATGATTTATTTATAGGCCTACCAAGTACGTCTTGCCAGAAATTGGCATAAAAAATAGCCATTATATTTCTATTTTTACCAAGTACAAAATGGAAACTGGAGTGTAAGAAATATAATACAAGAATGAATCCCAGAAATTTGGAGAAATAACATTTGGGTGTGAAAACACCTCAAGAGACTTCCTCTTACATAATTCAGGTTCCGTTTTTTTGTACCCGTCCCTTTTACAAAATCCTCTTTATTTATTTATATCTATTTATTATTTATTCCTTATTTATATTTATTCATTTATATAATTAATTTCTGTCATTTTAATTATTCGCGTATATATAGTTATATAGAGTATTTCTTTGTTTGTTTTTTATCCCTCATCCTTGTTCTGAAGTTGAGATTAAGCAAATTAATGATATGTAATGGCGGCCATTTGAATTTTCAGATCAAGGAAAACAATGGATATTACGATTTAGACTAAAATCATCAAAAATTCACTTGAGAGGCAAGATATAGCTAAATATATGCAATGTCAGCATTTTGGCGGCCATCTTGATACAAAAATTTCCCCAAAGGGGGGATCATGGGATTTTGGTTATGTGTTATATGAGGTATTTGCATTGTCTGGTGAAAAAATCAGCTCAATAACAATTTTTTCCCGTAGTATGTGTAGTCTCTTCGGGACTATACTAATCCTTAGAATCCAAGAGCGTGAAAAACGTTGATTAGATTATAATGTTCCAAATTATATGAGGAATTAAAAAAGATGGCTAACGCAACTTGCCGATGTAGTCAGAACCAATGCAGAAACAGGATGGAACGCCCAAAAATGCTTCAAAGAGCCCCCAGATAATTTGTTATTGTTTGTTAGATTTACTGAATGTCTACGGGCGAAATCGGAATGGTTATATTGACCTCTGAAATGAGATAAAGCACGTTCAGTATGTTGGATTTCAGGAAACTGAATGCAAAAAAAAAGACGGTGTAACGTAATACTCGAAATGCATTTTGGCAGGGAATGTTACATATGTATTCAGAATATTTGTACAAACCACGTTGAAGTATTAATTTTTCAATTGCATATCCGACATGTCTCCCGAATTTTCCAAATTGTGAAGGACTACTGTCTTCTACTGACGGTATCTTATCCAGGTCGACATAAACAGTACAATTTTCTCCCGTAAACATTATAGTAAACCCGACAAATCCGTATAGTTTAATTCATGTAGCGGTTATATTGATTATGGGGTACAATCGGCACGTTATCGTTTTGCAGCTATTTTATCCGCCAAATTTTAGAAATATGGCAATCAAGTTTTCCATTACTCTTGGATTCAATAGAATAAAGTTGTGTTGAAAAACACAAACTGTGGCATTCAATACGTCATGGACGTGTAGTTAAGAACCCATATACAATTGAAAGCAATTTGTGATTATGAACTATTTGTATGAGGTGCAATACTTTGGCCACTGTTAAAACATTAAAACCATTACCACTGTTAGCAACAACGAAACACACCGATGAAGAAGAAGAAGAGAAAAAAAAGTCCTAGCAATATCCATTAACGTTACATGGGAAAAATTCAGCATTTCGTTTGAATATTATCCCATTAAATACGAATTGTAAAGTCTATTTGAAATAGAATTGCCGGTTTGATTGTGGTTTGATCACATAACAGTTGTGTGTAACACATTGATATGTTTGAACATATCAAAATGCAATGGTGGTACTTAGGACATACATTTTACTCTTGAAGTGAATTTGCTTATGTTGAGAAACTGAGCATTGTGAACATATTTTTCCCTTCCGTGTTAGACTGAGCTCTGCAAGTGCTGATTTTTTTTAGAAAGCAAATTACAACAAATATCAATCAACTGGTGCATTTGTTTGCTTCAGTTGAAAGGTACCATGACTGATTTTGGAGTAAACATTTAGATGGAAATGACACTGGTCAAGTAAAGGCGTGTCTTTACAACTCATGGTTGGAGGGCAAAGATGTCTAATGGATCCCTGGGTTCGAACCTTCTGTCTCGTTCCAGATTTTATCCCGTGCGTCTTCGCTCACCTTCACCCCAGAACAACGATCCATAATTGCAAAGGAGAGGTAGGGTGCTATTAAAGGGAAGTACGTTATAATTTTGAACGTGAATGAAAACAGCCATCATTACAGAATGTTTTCAGCATATAATATGCACTGAACAAGGCAACAATAATGCTTTGCACTAAACGATGCAGAATAACAAACAAGAACAAAATATTACTCACATGAATTTTACTCGTTTATAAATTTACGGTAATTCACTGGCAGTTTCTGGATGCATCCTGGAACTGTCGAAATTACGGCAATTTTAGGATTTGTAACACATAGTCTAAAATTCATATTCATAATATTTTTTTGTATTATTAAAAGTTTTGAAGTGAAGGTGTATTTAAGTTTGTCCATGTTATCTTTTAAGTTTAAAAATCGACAAAAATGGCCATTGAAGAAATTGCAACAAATCGGTAAAAACAAATCTGATGTAAATTAGAACCAGAGGGTTTGTGTGAACCTAATCCCATTATATGTTGCATTGCAATTGCCTATACTCTACTGTTACGGTCCTTAAAAACATGCAGTACTTCCTGGATGTTCAAGAAGTTAAGGACTGAAAAGCAAAACATTTCATGATTCATGATAACAAAGTTAATTACTGTGCGTTGTGGGCTAAATGAGTGTAATGCAGTTTTTTATGTTTAAGAATGGATTTTTGCGGGATCACAGGACGGTATTGTCTAATCATTATTTGTACTTCAATTATGCTACGGTATTTAGTTCGGGTCTCAATAATAAGCAAAACAAAGAAAAGAACCTAAACATGTCCGAATTTAAAAATAGGAATCAATAAGGAAAGAAAACAATTAATCTGTGCTAAACAAAATGTGCATGCTTTTGATTGTAAGTGGTCCAACCCACGTCTTGCGGGGTTGTTCAATAAATAGATACAGCTGGTGATGTTTTAATAAAGGTAGTCATCGAAATCTCTTGAACGATTTCATAGCTAATGGACTGTTTGTCATAAACGACGACGAAACCATACTACGTGTTGGAGATCACCATAGATCGAATCCTTCAAATGATGGGTCAAAGAAGATGACATAATGTACGTATCCAATCCGAGACAAATATATGCAAGATGTTGGTATTGATGGGTGAATGAGTGCAGTGGATAGATAGGTAAGCAGGTGCATGCCTTATCTATTCATATGCTGATTGAAGGGGAGAAAGCGAAGGAGCGTGTTGTGCCCAGGTGACACACAATTCCTTTTAACTTGACGAAGTCGAACCAATATGGCATACATTTCAACATGATTGGAGTAATTTAAAGTTGGACCTGGGGTAAACTTAAATTGGCCCTAATGAAAAAGTGACACAAAGTGACACCCACAAACTACCTTGCCTTGATGTAGAGGTGTCTTTATATCTAACTACTAAAGGTTTGTTCAAACCTTAGATGTTAGTCGGGCATGAACAGAAAAATCCCTAAATAAGGGACCCTACGATATGCGCTATGCTCTAAGAGTGTATTTCATAATTTATAAAGTTAACTACCGAAAAATATGCCACCGGACTTCCGCTGTGTCGGCCATGGTATACAAAAATCTTATGGCCTTAGTTAAGGAGGAAATATTATATTCAGTTGCACTTATAATATAGATGTCATACATGTTAAAGCCGCTTTCAATGATTTCTTCGCCTTAAATTGTTGTAATAAATAAAGTCCGCTGTGACTACCGTAAAACCACATATTTTTTAACACGGGCGATTTTTTTTTTGTGAAAAAGGGTGTGGGATCAAACTTTGTATTGTTTTACGTATAGTCGCAAGGTTTTTTGCAACGGGTTCAAGTGCAGATTTTGGGATATGGATCAATTTTAACCTAATATAGTGTTAGTGTTAGTCATTGGGAGATGGTTAGAGGGTACAGTAGGGTTACATTATAGGAATAGGAAATCGTTGTGTGGTTATCATTAGAATATTGTTACCTGACGGTTGCAAAGTCATATCCAGTTTACAAAGCTTTATTGAATTCGACAAAGTCCTTGCCTGTGAATTTGTTGCTCCAACAGTGGGCCAGACCAAGAGATAATCTGTTGTCTGTGTGCGTTCCACAAACCACAGCATGAAGCAGTATCCTGATTTGCTTTAGGAGACCCCATTTATTGAGGGGAACTTGGATCGCCGACGATTCAGGGTTTCAAATTTGTTGAGAAATCGCCATTTGCGTTTTAATGCTGTTTTCACGCATAAACATCAAATTTGAACAAATGATGATTATGGCCTTAAACAATCGACCAATATCATCATTACATATTGACCTTTCCTTAAACAGACCCTATCAGCATGTTGGACGAAACAAAAAAATCAAGCCACTTCGAGCCGATGGGTTACAAGCAAGAAGAAGATGACGAACCAATTTTACATCTGTCGATCTATCATACAAACACGCTACAAATGGTCCCGGAAACACTGCTTTGGGGATTACCAGCGTTACTGGTATTGATTCTGTCCACAAACAACTCATGGTTTTGCCATCTACTGGTTCATCGCCACCAGCTAAGGAATTCAAGGTTGGTATTGTATTATGGTTCTCTTAGAGATACGTTTCATGTATTTTTTTTTCTAAACATCGAAATTGTGAACATCCGCAATTAAAGGACACTATCAGTGATCTCCCCAAAGTAGTCAAAAATATTGATGAAATTTCAGGAACTTGAGATGTAATTAAAAGTGAGGATAAGCATGTAGGATTTCCCATAAAATACTTTTTCCAACATGAAAAAATTGACAGAAAAGGAAGAAAAAGCAGAAGTTCGAGGATACAAAATGGCTAACTCTCTAAAAATTTCGATTTTGTCTTTATATAGGTTGCTTTCAGTCTCACATTTGCAGGGTCATGTTAAAGATACTGTACATGTTACAGGCGTGCAAAAAAAAATCTGATTTTTTATGATTTTTCGATTTCCTGATTTAGCAAATCACTGATAGTGCCTTGAAATAATGCATTCAATATATGCGTAAAGATTGTATCAGAGATTTCCCGGTGAGGGCGGCGCCTCAATTTTCAAACAATTCGGTTTTGCATGTATATAATTCTTGCCCTTATTACTGCTCATGTGTGAAGACGCGAAGCTCAAATCGAGTTCCTCATATAGAAAATCACAACTTTCTGATATAAACATTTCAAAGTCATTTATTTTCATTGTACGGGATTGTTTAAAAAAATCTTACAACAAATATTAACTTCTCTTCTCTTAATAGCTTAACAAAGTTGGACATATCACATAACGAATTAAAAGTTATCCCATCTGAGATATTCTGGCTTCGCAAAGTTGAGCGCTTATATATAAGCCACAATCATCTTCAAGGCGTCAAACCTCTAAATACGCAGATGTGCAACCCAGGCAGCGGTGAGTAGTAAGCAACTATTTTGAAAAACATTATTGTTGCTGTTGTTGTTGTACGACAACAGGAATATGAACTATTGGTAACATAGTCTGAATTATTTGTTAACTTCTAACGATGATGGGTACACGTGTTAAGCAGGTTTCTTCCCGTCATACTGTGATAATCATTTATTACCCAATATCACATTGGCAATGTTTGTGTAAATCGTACTAATTGCTTGATGCCATGTGGCTACGAAACTATAATCACGTCTCTCCCCTCATTCGTGAACTACATTGGCTAACAATTGACAACAGAATCCATTTTAAGTTGTTACTTGTGCTACTTTATTACCTCACATATCATGATTTTTTATTCTTAAAAGCTTACTTTATTTTTCAATAAAATAATTTGTAATTTATTAACTTCACATGATTTTTGTTTCAGATTTTTCTTCTAATCTGAAGGTGCTAATTCTGTCATACAATGATTTAACGGAATTTCCTGATGTAGTTCAAGCGACCAAGCAGTTAGAGAAATTAGATGTTTCTCACAATCACCTAGAAACCATTCCTTCGGTGTTGCATTGCGAAAATCTTGGTCATCTGTTGCTGTCTGGTAATCGAATAGTTGAATTTCCTGAAGTGATTATGACAGCGTCCAAACTGCACAAGTTGGATCTGTCTAACAACCAACTGAAAGATGTGCCTTCTTATTGGCAATGTCCACTGGTAGGTACTGAATTCTTCAGTGTTTACAGTTATCTTTGTAAGTAACGTAAATGATGATGAGAGAAAACCAATTTCCTCCGTTTCCGATCTTTTTAAATCCTTAAAACACCAAACAATACAGATATCATTTGAGAATTTGAACACAGCTTTGTTCAGATGTAAACTCAAGTTTATTGTACTAATTTATCTTCAAAGTTTCATTAACTTTTACGACGCACTAGCATTTCATGTCATAAATAGCCTAGCATTCATTAACCCCTTGCGCTACTAGCATTTCATGTCATAGTTTAAGCCAACCCTTATTCACCCTTTCGCTAGCTAGCGTTTATATCATAGCCTAGCATTAATTTACCTTTTGCAACTACTGGCACTTCATGTCATAGCCTATCATTAATTAACCTCTTGCGATACTAGCAGTTTCAATGTCCTAGCCTTGCATTCATGTATACCTCGTATGTATAGGCGTACCGCGATTTGTCATACGACGTCCCGTGACCAGGTATACCAAACGTTTATATCCGTGGTAAAAAATCCATGCAATTTCAGACTGAATTTTGATTTTTAAACCAACAAATTTGTTTTAATAAGTATTATAGTTTTATCAAAAAGTACGGTGTCATGAACGGTAAGCCCTCAGGCATAAACAACGTTCATAAACCCAAAATACTATGATGAACCCCTAATTCCATTGACCGGTCTTGGATCCTCGCATTTCACGTCATAGCCTAGCATTATTAATCTCTATTAAATCTCTGCGATCCTAAGCATTTCATGTCAGAGCCTAGCACTGTATTAAACCCTTGCGCTACCGAGCCCTTTTTCCACGTCATAAGCTAGGCATTCACTAACCTCTTGAGATACTAGCCTTTCAATGTCACAGCCTACAATTTTCAATTTGATCTTTTTGCGGCTACTAGCCCTTCATGTCATCGCCTACCTAACAGTCATAACCCCTCATGTCCAAACATCAGCCTAACATCATTAATCTCTTGCTCTACTAGCACTTCTATGTAAAGCCATAGGCTCCATCCACTGACTTTTAACGGCTACTAGCTACTTCATGTCATGGCCTAGCATTCATTAACCTCATGTCACAGCTTAGCATTCATTAACTCGGGTTGCGATACTAGCGCTATGTCATAGCCTAGCATTCATTAACCTCTTTGCCTACTAGCATTTGCATGTCATAGGGTAGGCTAGCATTAGTTTGCCAAGCGGGACTTGAGGACCATATCTAATATTGAGGAGAAAGGAAAAGCGCATCGCATATTAGAACACATAAACCTAAATATCAACCAATCCGAACACAAGCCGATATACACCTCGAAGGAAAATTGGGCAGTACCTCGGGCACTGGCCTGTTTATGCCAGAGGTCCTCCCGGTTCGAATCCTGGCCAGGCAGGTGTGCCCTCGAATTTTCCTTGAGGGTTATCTGCTTGTGTTTCTGTGGGCTTTTATTGGTATTACTTGTGTATGAGTGTCTACATGCTGATGCGCTCTTCCTTCTCAATATTACGTCATGTATTTATTAGCGTGATTAAGCATCAAACACTTGTGATCTCGGTGTGTAAGAATGTGCTGTCTATATGTAATATGTTCTCCAGTATTGATGTGTGAGCGCCTCGACCCACTTTGTCAATATATCGAAGGTAAATTTCTATCAAATTCATAACGTGTAATACGTAATATGTTACTAGCAATTCAGGACCAATGGTATCCGTTTAAACGTTTCTCCTAGTTATAAAGACTATACCGTGGTTCTTTTTTAATAATCACCGAACGAGCTTTTTACTCTAATCAACGCATTTCAGATGGTCCTGAAATCACATCACCCTTTCTGGCAGAAACTCTTCTGTACTTCGATATAGGCCAAAACTATTGCGTAGAGTTTTCCTCCATACTTTGGTCAATTGACGGTCGCTGGAATATCTCATTGTAAAGGAAAACAAAATAAGTAATTGCCAACCTGCACAAGAAGGCCAAGACAACCTAAAGAGCCTAGATCTGTCACCTAATCATTTGGTGTACATGAAAGTCCGGGAAACTATGCAAGGTAAACAACTAAAAACAACCATTCCACTATAGCAGAAAATAACAATTTATGATACTCTCATATGTGTTCAAGTTAACATGTGATCCTCTCTTCTAAGTAACAAACAACTAGGATCAAATGCATTTAAACATCATGTTTTACTAAAAAGACTCCCCCACACTCACCTCAGTTCCTATTGTGCGTGTCATCAATTCCTAAATTCCTTTCTTTTTAAAGTCATTTCTATTTTTTATTCCCTAGGTCGAAATTCCAATGTATTTGGTGCTCCTGTTCTTGAATTTCATGAAGTTTTTTAATTATTATTATTATAGCTTTATTGAAAAAAAACACGGTAAACACCCGTTCAACAATAATACATTGATCTTCCACGCGGCCGTTTTATTATCACAAAAAAAACAAAGAAAAATTAACATCCAAAGCTTTCATAAGACTACCTAATATACAAAGTTGTTAATATACCCGATAAAATACCACAAAAATATATATGTAACTTAAATTAAATAAGTAAGATCAACCTTTATTACACAAGTACATTGTCAAGATTAAAATTGCACAGGATTAGCTTAGCACGGTAAATAATATTGCTAGCATAAATAGATGGAACAAGATACGTCAACATTTAAATATAATATAAGATCAAATTAATTACTTAAAATTGCTCCTTAAAATGATGAACATCGTGAGCTTGCTTCAATTCACTCTCCATATAATTCCATACTATTGCAACCACCACGGTAACGCAATGCTTCTCTTTTTTATAATTCTTTTGGCTTTGGAATTTGTAGGGTTTTATAATCCCCTTAAATCATATTAGATTCATTTAATACCAACCGATTTCTAAGATAAGTTGGCAATAGTGCATTCATAATTTTATAACTTGTGACCGATTCATAATAATGCATGCCTTCGCTCACTAGAGGAACCCAGTCCAATGAGATATTACCTCAGTGGCTGAGCATGTAATTTAGCGCCAGTAATTAATTTTAGCACATCGCTTGAATTTTTTGAAGTTTATCATAAAATGGCCACAATAATAATACTTTTATTACAAATAGACGCATGTTAAGATGGGAGTAAAACCCCTTTTGGTTTTGCGTAACATATAGACCTCCTAGACAGGCCTTCTTTCTCTGACTTGATCAACGTGATCCCCGCCAGGTCTAATTTTTTTTTATCAACAATTACACCAGGTGCTTTACATTTATTTACTTTCTGTAGTCTTATGCCATTTTGTATTAACATTTATGGAATCCAAGTTCGCATGTTGGCATTAAGGTGTTTTGCCTTGCCCATAACATAACTTCACTTTGTCACTTTGACTTATTCAGACTGAGTTATTCCTGATAAATCCATTACTAACCTAGACAAGTCTTCATTCACATATTAACTAACTTCAATCAATATTATTTGACGACGTATACAACACCGTATGTCATCGCATACATACTTACTTTTACATTACTGATAATTTGGTTAAATCAGTAATATATATAAGAAAAAGCAAAGGGCCCATATGGACCCTTGTGGAAATGCCACATAAAACCATTTTGAAGAGCTTGACTTAACACCTTTATGCATGTTACATGGGTTCTTTCAGTAAGAAGCTTCTAAGCCAATTAATACAATGGTTAATGATCCTGTACGTCCTTAAGCTTTTTTTTTTTAAAATATCAAAATTTCATGGTTTGATTGTATCAAAGCTTTCGTTTAAGTCCCGCTTACCCACACCAACATAAGCACCATATAATCAAAGCCATGGGACCAGTCATGTCGTAATCTTCATAGCGCAGTTTATATTGTTGATTGGTTGGGTCTAAAACCCGATTGGTTTTCATGAAGTAAATTTTGGAATTAAATATGGGTACAACTGATCAAAAACACTGCTCTCAAGAATTTTCGAGATTAGCAGGTAAGACCGAATCGAGGCCTGTAATTATTAGGATCAGTACAGTCACCACTCTAAAATTGGAGCAAATACGTGCAAATCTATCTTTCCATGATCTGGAAATACGGTTTGTGGAAATGGAAAGGTTAACGATGTGTAAATTTGGTTGACAATACATGGGGCGCTGTTTTGAGGAGCTCTGCTGGGTATAAAAATCATCGATACCCTGTTCCTGTTATCGAAAATTGAATAAGCACATAATTTCATTGACAAGGTGCAGATCAAAAACATCAATATTTGGCTCCTCAACATAAATTATTATCATTTATCACTGTAAGAGTAAATCACCTGAAGTTTAAATACAGGTAAATCACAAGTGGTCCACTGGAGAGGCGCAGTATGGTCCTGTGGAAAAGCACAGGACTCTTGATAATTAACAAATGAGTCTGAGTTCGAGCTACACTGTGGCCCACGTGTTTGTGTCCTTGGGCAGCTGTTATGGGTGTATGTACAATTTAAGTGCTGATAGGTTGGGTGCCTAGCAACTGCGAATGATTGGTGATAATTTGCCTGATGAGCGCTTAATATACTGAAAACTGGCAATCGCGCCGCGATCACTCCGGACCCCATAGGGTGGATACGTCCTGCTATTATAAAGGCCATTATTTTCATAGTATCATGTTATTATCATTATTATTAGCTCTCAAACAAGTACTCTCCTTAGATATCGGGAACGGTCACCATTCAGAAAAATTGTTGTGTCTGGTTTTTGAAATGTTACAAGTTAATGGACTTTCCTCACAAGGAACGAATCTTGCCACAAAGTTCTACAAATGATAATGATAATAGAATTTGTCTAACAATTGATCAGAATTTCCTTTAACACTCATAGTATTGTCACGTTTTCATATTTGAGTCCGTTTCGGTCAACCTGCACTGACATAAGGTTCACCTAGTTTATAATTCAATCACCTAAGATCAACAAGAACTAATGCTTGTCCATATACTAATCACTGCGTTAACCAACCATAATCTCAATTCGGTGTCCCTTCATTTAAGAAAATCACACATTTGTTATAAAATTATTTGTTATTAAGAATTTGAGTTATAAACGATATACTATTCCCTGCTATGCTTTACATCAGGTTTAGTGGCCTCCGATTCATTATCCCCTACTTGGAATTGGGCATTTTAGGCATGGCATTTTAGGTGACTATATTTAGTTTTAGGTGACTTTTGTAATTGTTGCACAACGATATATAATCGAACTCTCTGAGTCGCCGTGGTATTGGTTTTGAAGTTAGTAAGATTTTGAATTGGACAATTGATACTTTGGTTTTCTCTACGCAGCCGATCCTCTTCGTCTTCTCGTAGCTCGGTTTCAGAAGGAATAGTCTATGACAGTTTATTGTTGCAGTTTGAGAGGTTGCATTATTTTTGCTATATTTTGGTTAAACTATTTATTCTTTAGAATGGTCATGGGAAACCACAAGTCATTAGCTACATTTTTTTTTCGATGTGCAAGGGGATAGCCAGCAATTTCAAAATGGCCGCCATTTTTTTTTTCAATATTTACTTTTTTGACTAATATTCCAAGTTTTTATGAAATTTAAAGATTTTATTTCATGTGGTATTCACTTAATATCAGTATGGATAAATTAAAATAACATTTCATGAACTTTTGAATTATTCAGTTTCCAGTTTGGTCGCCAAAAATTCAAATGGCCCCATTTTGAATATATTTTTGGTTTTTTGAGTATACTATGGGCTTCAACTTCATTTTTTGTTGTTTGAAATTTCTTGACATTAAAGTATGTGGATTAGATTACAATTTATTTAAGTAATAAAAATACAAGTTAAGTTCATATTTACCATGAATTTTCAAATCATTGCAATTCTTGCAATAAGAGATTTTTGTTCGAAAGATCTGCCATTTTATTTTAAGTGTTCTTATTTTTTTAACCATCAGCTAGCTAATCAAAATGTATCAAACACACAGTGGCAATTCCTTCCCATGGGCAATGGGCCATTTCCTCTCAATTTTTTTCTTACCCCCAATTTTTTGCCCCTCCCAATCAAGTAAAAATGATCAGGAATTTTTGGCAAAAATCATCATTTGCAGGCAAAATTGGTTAAAAAATCCAAAATGTTTGATTATTTGGGGCCTACTCCAGAATTTCACTGTGGTCCAACCCTAAAAAAAATTCAATTTGCCCCTCCACCCGGCCCCCCCCGCCCCCCCCCCCCCCCCCCAAAACGAGGTCTGGCCACCGCCACTGGAGGGAACGACTGCACGCAATGGCATAAAATCAAATAGAAACATAATTACAACTGAAGTCACATTTTTGTTATGAAGCTGGAAATGTGCTGTATACGCTGCTGGCTATGATACTATAAACATTGCTAGTTTGCATGCAGGCCATTCTTTAGCAAACTGCGTCAATGGACCATTTGCTTTGAGATGCACTGAATGTTGAAATGTGGTCACCTTTGACATCATTGGTATAGTTAAATTGTAGAATTGCCTTTTATTATAGTAACTGATGACGTAACCAGGATTTATGGCATCTGCGTAACCAAATTAAGCATGTATTTGGGTATTACTTCTAGGTGTTAAACTTCAAGACACCCATAAATTCCATATGTTCTGAAGGATTCTATGGTTGTCCAAACACAGTGTTCTCAAACATATCTATGCCAGAGATGGGTGCAATGCTTGCTGCTTCACTGAAATCCGCAAGGGTCCTTGTCTGGTGCATTGTTTGCTCCAACAGTGTGCGTCCAATAGATGTTCGCATTGCTTTTGAAGCTGTTTCCGAAGCCAGAGGTAGTGTCCTGATCTTCTTCCAGGTAGCCTCACCATTTCTGCAAGGAAAGCTTAGATCGCCAATTCTGGTTCTGCAATCTTGGTTGAAAAAAAAATCTCCATTCGCCCACGACGATCCAGCTCCAGCGGATGATATCACCAGTTTCAATACCAATCATTTCTTATCTTGGTCTCTGATTTAAGGGCAGTCAACAGCTGGGTTCTGTCTGAACATAGGTGTGCTTCACACATTAGATACTTGGCCACTACGCTCTTTCACAGGGCTCGCTACACTACGACGATTCTGGTGGAGCAATTGATGTATAAGTTCTCGCATGGATCTGGGCGCAGACAGCCTTGATAAGCCGGGCCGGAGGCATTTACACGCTAAAATCAACGTTCTTGGCATCATTGTTTAGTCCTTTTCCATACAGAGTCATGCACTCTGCCCATGAGTGAAGGGCACAGGGCAAGTGCCATCGCTCTTAGGGTATGTGGAAGAGCACCCCATCGTTTTACAATGTGCAGGTGGTTTGGTCAAGATGTTTTTTGTGTGCAACATACTTTACTCGTCGGCTTCTTGATGTGGGACTTCTAAGAGCAGAGTATGGTCCCAAGGTACCCCCTAAGTGGGCCAGACAGTCTGTTCACATTTAGATGAAAGCACACCCCTGTGTCTTGACTGGATTTGCACATAGGTGGTTTTCTTCATAATAAGGAGTGGAGTTCGTCCAAAGCTTTGGTAGTCTCTCTTTGATAACTGTAACTTCGGCATCTTGTGCGCTCATTCCAAGATAGTCTACATCGATAAACAATATGTTCCTGCACTCCTAGGTTGGTATTTGGTATAGATGTTGACATGAGAGGTGTGGCACGCTCCCTAGGGGTAGTCCTTCGTGAGCCTACGCCAATCAATCCTTTTATGAACCTCTGTCAATCGTAACATAGTAAGCATCTGATTTGATTACATGTTCCTGATAGATCGACGAACACGACTTCGGGTTACCAACCCCTTCTCGAAACCATTTGGCTTGCTGATTTGCCCTGGCGTAACCTGCTTGTTCTAGTATAAGTCTCCTCTAATCACGTGTGTGATACAGTAGAGCAGAACTTTCACAGACCTTTGTGGTATGACTGGAGGAGTGCTATTAGTCGAGCTCTTGGATTAGATGGATCTTTCCCAGTCCTTTAAAGATGCCAAACATGTTGCCTTTCCTCCATATCTTTGGTGAACTGTGAAAATAAGGCAGCAATTGTAGAGTCTCAAGAAGTCCTCTCCTTTGCTACTGGACTAAGTTTTTCAGCTGCTCCAGTTAGATGTCGTCAAGGGCCTACTGCTTTTCCTTTGAAGTAAGTAACACTGGTTTGTCAGCTGCTAGTTGAGATTTTGTCAAGGCCTACTGCTTTTTCCTGGTTGGAAGTTAGTTAACACCGTTTTCCAGTTCGTCCATGTTTAAGGCATGAGTGTGAAACCAGGATAGCTACTCTTTCAGTTTAGTGTGATCTTCTTGGGCTTCCTTGGTGGCCACTTGATTGTGTGTACATTTGGCTGCTGTGAGGCTCTGTTGGATCCTTGAAGCTTTCGGATGGAGGACCATGCTTTCTTGCTGTTTATGGGTCAATATCAGTGGATCAATTAAGGTAATGCCGATCTTTTTCCTTGGAGATCCCCCTCTTACCAACTTCCTCACTTAGCAGTTGCTTTAGCTGCCAAGGATCAGCTCAAGCCTGGTAGTATCCTCGGATTTCTTTAGCACATTCTTTGAAAGGCCTGCTGTATCTCCGTCCTACAGCCCCTCTGGTATGAATCTCCCGGCAGTAATATGTTCACTAGATGGCAAATTTGTCAGAGTTTACTGGTTACGGTAGTTTACTGTTACGGTGTTTTGGTGCACTCCTATTCACGTTCTGGTTCTCAGTTTATCAGTGAATCTTTGCCAGTCCGTTTTCCTGCTAAAGGCACCGCACAAGGCGTTAACATGGACATGATGGTCAATGTCTGAAAGTTATGGAACAAGGACCAGAACAATCTTGCTACTCAGCTTAGAGATGTTTTTTCTGCTTCATAGTTTAGATCCCACAGGATTGTAACCTCATCTTCCAACGGCACTTTAAAATGATCGGCAGCTTAAGGGTCGTGAAGAAAGACTTAGATGCGCTGTCTAACATTCTTCGACAGCTGCCAACATTCTTATTGGTTCATTGTATCCCCATTGGTAATATCGGCTGTTGAAATTTGCATTGAGAAAGGAAGGTTTGGTGAAATTCCCAGATTGAATTGAGGTGCTTGGAATCTACTGCTGGATTTGGTACAATGCTAGTAACTACTGCACAGAGCTTAGCTCATGGTGAGGACTTTGTTGTCAACAGACATTGAGGTTGCTTTACAATTATTGAATTTATAGTTGGTCTTGAAGTTAACACCAAGAAGTAATATCCCTCAGAAGCACATACCATACTATTTGGTTCCACAGATGCTATAAATTCTTTTTACGTCATCAGTTAATAATCAAATATCAATCTATAATTCAACTTACCAAGGACCATTTCAACTATCAGTGCATCTCAAAGTATATGGTCCATTGACTGCCAGTTTGCAGAGACTGCTGTATCCAGTAGAAATATTTTTTAAATTATGGAAAGCCAGCAGGTTCTAATCCCATTCCAGCTTCATAACACAATCTGCCTTCCAGTTTGTTGATTATGTTTATCATGATTTATGCGATGTTTTTGTGTTGGCGGTTTTCGTTTCCAGCGGCAGCGCCAAATCTCTTTTCTGGAGGGTGAGGGGGCAAAGTGATTTTTTTTGGGGGGGGAGGGGGAAGGGGGCGGGCAAAGTGAAATTCTTGGTAGCCAAATCTAAAAAATGTTGATTTTAAACCAATTTTGGCCCAAAATCACGTTTTTCTTCTTTTCAAATTTTGTGATTTGTTGGGGTCGCCCAAATCACTATTTTTTGCCAACGAATCTGTAATTTTCTTGGGGGGGGGGGGGGGGGGCGGGCAACCTGGTTGGTAAAGAAAAAAAATTGATGATGGGGAAATGCCCTCCCTGGAGCCGCTACTGTTCTGTTTCTTTCTGATTAAAGAAAGAAGAACACTTTAAATAAAATGGCTGTCATTTTGGAACAAAAATGTCCCTAACAAGAATGTCAATGATTTGCAAATCATGTAAAATGACTCTAATTTTTTTTTATATATTAAATAATATTGTAATTTTAATCAACTACTTTTAATGTCAAGAATTAAGGAACAAACATTTAATTATAGCCATATATACTCAAAAAACCAAAACCATCAAAATTCGCGCCTTTTGGAATTTTGGCGCAAACTGGAACCGGATAATTCAAGAGTTATCGAAATGTTAATTTACTGTATAATCCATCCATCACTGATCATATCGACTACACATGAAATAAATCTTAAACTTCATAAAACTTGGTAATATTATTCAAAATCAGCTAAAATCTTGAAAAATGGCGGCCATTTTTGAAATTGCTGGCTACCGCCCGGCTTGCACATCTAAAAGAAAAATGTAGCTAATTCTTTTTACACTTTCTAGGGTCTACTCACAACATATGTAAGTTTGATCAAATATAGCAAAAAAAATGCAACCTCCAAAATTTCCTCAGACTATAAAACCAACGACGACATTGACCGTGTCATTGACAGAATTGATTTCCTCAATGTGTTTGTGCCAGTCTGACTTGCCTCAACCTGAGCAATAATCCTCTCATGATTTGCCGATGGTCAATTTGCGAAATGAAGTTGCTACAACACTTAAATTAATTGGTAAGTTAGGCACTACGTTTATGCAAAACTTTAGTGTTCGAATCACCACATATTTTCTTGTTGGTGTGTAAACTGTGATATATGTCGTTAATATCACAAATAGCGATTTTGAGTAGAACGTTTCATATAGAACCCCAAGGATGCAAATGAGCTATTGCATTTGATTCCGTCAAGACGCGCCGGCACACATCATACAGCGCATTGACGGAATCAATGTAATACTCATTTGCATACTGGTCGACTTTAGATTTGTGCATGTTTTTTGTGCACCACCCACATGTTCAAATCCAGCCTGTGAATAAAAAAAACCTGTGAACGGTTCAATTGTTTCATAGTGGATTGTGTCAAATAGCCCCCTTTTGAAGCATGGCTGTCAAAATAGATAGGGGGTAGTTCAAATTTTGCGTATGCAGGAGTAGAGGGGCGTATTCAATTTGGGTCAATACAAATGGACTGCACCAGTGTGCAGTGTCTGTCCTACTTTCCAAATCAAACGGTTTTTAGATTTTCTGTTTCTACACCCTGTCTAACAACGTACAGTGATTACTACGAATATCGTTGCCATAGGTCTTACGGTCCTCTCTTTTGACAAGAACATTTTTGACATATTTCCTTTTTTATCTGTGCATTATCGTATCATTGATTCCTCCAAAGAAAATCATTCTTCATTTGTTGAATATGTCTAATGAGATTCCTTGAAATTACTGTAAAAGGGCATGACATACTGTGACTTTGAAAAAATAACTGAAAGTTTTTTACGTGTGTCGCAAAATGCCTACTTTGGCATTAAGGGTCATAAAATGTTCGATATTATAACGTATTATAAAAAACACGTTTTGATATCAACATTTCATGATTTTTTTTAAATTTCAAATAATGAAATAAACTCATGTTCCTTCCAAATAGACGTGTCATTTTCTTTCTTCATTTTCTAATCTTAAATGCAATAATACTCAGAAATGAATTTTGTGTTATTTGAAAAAAGACAACAAAAAATCAGAACGTACATGTAATTTCAGAAAGTATCATCTCACAAATGTTCGTGCCACATTCAAAAGAGAGACTCAATTGGTCCTATGTCCTAAGAGTTGGTGCAAGTTGCTTTTTTATATATAAAGTAATCCTACTATCTACTACCTACATTACATGTGGCACACCACCCTTCATTTCTGTTCGATTTTTAGCTCTGGTACCCGTTTGACTTGTCTTTATAACCTAAAATCCCATAAAGTGATTTATATAATCTTACAATAATATTTTGTAAACTGCCAGCATGTTTGGTGCTTGCTATTAGTACAATATTATTAATCAATATTTCTACGTTTGCTGTTTTTGGTTTGAGGCACTTTGCTTAAAAGATTGGTTTTATATATCAACAACATATGGGCTATGGTGACCAGTTTCTTTAAAAATACATTAATCATTTTGTCTCTCGGTATATGCAAAATTATGGT